>LGRX02035347.1:0-28057 GCA_001247695.2 Cymbomonas tetramitiformis
CCTGAAATTTTCAGGAGTGGTTGCGTTCCACTGTTCGTGGTACGCGCTTTTGGCCACTGTTCGCGGCTGGGGCATGGGAGGGGAAAGGCTGGCTTCTGTTCTGACCACTGTTCGCGATCTGACCACTGTTCGCAGTCGAAGCCTGAAAATTTCAGGAGTGGTTGCGTTCCACTGTTCGTGGTATGCGCTTTTGGCCACTGTTCGCGGCTGGGGAGGGGAAAGGCTGGCTTCTGTTCTGACCACTGTTCGCGATCTGACCACTGTTCGCAGTCGAAGCCTGAAATCTTCAGGAGTGGTGGCGTTCCACTGTTCGTAGGCGCTGGCCACTGTCTGCGGGCTGGGGAAGGGAAAGGCTGGCTCTCTGTTCCTGACCACTGTTCGCGATCTGACCACTGTCTGCAGTCGAAGCCTGAAATTTCAGGAGTGGCTGTGCCTCACTGTTCGTATGCGCTTTTGGCCACTGTTCGCGGCTGGGGAGGGGAAAGGCTGGCTTCTGTTCTGACCACTGTTCGCGATCTGACCACTGTTCGCAGTCGAAGCCTGAAATTTCAGGAGTGGTGGCGTTCCACTGTTCGTGGTATGCGCTTTTGGCCACTGTTCGCGGCTGGGGAAGGGAAAGGCTGGCTTCTGTTCTGACCACTGTTCGCGATCTGACCACTGTTCGCAGTCGAAGCCTGAAAATTTCAGGAGTGGTTGCGTTCCACTGTTCGTGGTGTATGCGCTTTTGGCCACTGTTCGCGGCTGGGGAGGGGAAAGGCTGGCTTCTGTTCTGACCACTGTTCGCGATCTGACCACTGTTCGCAGTCGAAGCCTGAAATTTCAGGAGTGGTTGCGTTCCACTGTTCGTGGTATGCGCTTTTGGCCACTGTTCGCGGCTGGGGAGGGGAAAGGCTGGCTTCTGTGCTGACCACTGTTTGCGATCTGACCACTGTTCGCAGTCGAAGCCTGAAATCTTCAGGAGTGGTTGCGTTCCACTGTTCGTGGTATGCGCTTTAGGCCACTGTTCGCGGCTGGGGCATGGGAGGGGAAAGGCAGAGTTCAGGGTGTCAAAAATCCTGTATTGCCCAGGTCACAGGGCGCGGGGCGAAGTGTTCCGTGACGCGGGTCTGGCGGAGTCGCGGGGGACGTCGGCAGAGCGGGCACGAGGCGTTGTGCGTCAACCACGTGGACAAGCAGCGCGAGTGACAAATACGCCGATCCTTCAGGCAGGGACACCGCAAGGCGTGGGACGCACAGTGTTGCCCCACCGGGACCGGGGCCATGCATATTAAACACACGCTCAAGCAGGGTGCGGGGCTTCGCCAGCAGCGGATGCGACGAAACGATTCGTTGATGCGGCGTTGGTTGGTCATGCTTCTCAGCAGCAGCGCACGGCGCGAACGTCCAGTGGGGACGGCTGGGTTCCCCCTTTGCTCGCAATGGGGGTGGGAGTCATCAGCAGAGAGTTCTGGGAGGTTTTTCAAAATCAATGGAAAGTGGAAGGTTCCGGACACTTGGCAGACTCTTGAAACAAGCTCTAATCTGAGAGTTTTGAAAGTTTACACGGTCGGCTGTGCATCCCCCAAAACCCTGACTGGCAACCTGACGAAAAGGTGCCTGGTCAGTGGGGAATCCTCAAAGAAAAGCAACACGGAGTGGCTTAAGCTCGAAAACTCCTAGCTCTCCCGGGCTGACTGGGAGAGCTTGACTTCGCAGCAGAGACCGTGTGGACCGGTGGGCGTGACTTCTTGGAAGGCCAAGGGTCAGCGGGCAGCGGAGGCCAGATTCACAGCTTGCTCGGGCTGACTGAAACGGTTGAATTCAGCACCCGAGTTGGGCTAGCCAGCCCAAGTGGGGATGCCCAAAACGAGGGACCGCAGCCGGCACTGACGCCACGGGGGTCAGCTCAGACCATGTCAGCAGCAGTAACCAGTTGGGCAGTATTTGAGGATTCATGCTGTTCGGGCAGAGGTCGAGCGTGGTGAATCCAGAGAAGAAGGCTTTCTTTTTTCGAAGCGGCCCGCATTTGGAATTTTTACTGGCCCGCTTTCGGCCAGCCCGGCCAATCTTCAAATTTGCCCGCCGCAGGCGCAAAATTTTAATTTTAAGTATGGCGAGATCATAAAAATCGCACAAATTTCACGAAATTTTCATAATCGGGACCCTTGAGAGACGGCCCGCATCCAACAATCGAGCGGCCCGCAACCGGCCCGGGCTGACTTCAAACGGCCCCGGGCCGGCCCCTCACGGTAAGCCTTCTTCCCTGGGTGAATCCACTCGTCAGTCATATGGCCGGAGAGCGCGTGAATGCACACCCAAAAGCAGCAAAAAAAAGGAACCCAGGAAGGGGAACGGTTGTCTCGCTGACTTCTGAAGGGTCGTCGAGAGTGTTGAGTTGGAACGTCGTCGTGCAGGGCCGAGCTTAGCCGAGCACGCTGAATTTCCACGTTTGTGTCTATTCTACTAATTTTTGGGCGGGTTAACAATACCTAAGAGCGATATTCGAGCACTCTAATATCCACAATAATTCGAGATATCGCATAAAACCCATGCTTGGCAATGTTGATTGTAGTTAGTTTTGTGTGTGGAAACTTTAATTTCTGCTACTTGGATGGGTATACCGGGCTGAAATGGCGTTCAAAGTTAGGGCGGGTTGGCCCGAAAATTACGGCGGGTTAATCCCTAACTTCGTTTATTGTTGCTCCGCGTAGGCTACGTGGTGGTCCCAAGGCACTAAGTGACAATATTTGAAGGAAGTTTTATGTTTTGTGACCTTAAGTTTCGATCTAGAGCACTTCCCTATCGGTATAGACCAATCCTCAGCCCAAAATGTGTGGCGTTCTGCCAACTTTTTGGGGGTAATTTTGAAGGTTGATAAACGCATGTTGTTCCTACTTTTTGCCCGAAGTCGATTACCAATCCTCAGACCAAAGTGTCTGGAGTTCTGCCAACCTTTTTTGGGTAATTTTGAGGGTTGATAAACGCCTGTTGTTCCTAGTTTTTGCCCGGAGTCAATTACGCGCGCGATATCGTAGAAATGCCTAGGTATTGGTAACCCGCCGTAACAACGTGTTACGGCGGGTTAACCCGCCTTTCGCAGAATAGACATTTGGGCTGAATTCAGACGAGAAAAACGGAAAGTTGCTGGCTGTCTCGGCGTCACCGTGCGTCTTCGCAACACTCTCGGGGTGGGAATTCACGGGAGAGCGAAATACTGCGCCTCACCTGAGAATTCCCACCGGAATTTGGCAAAGAAAAGTGGTCGTAAACGACGAAGACGACGCCTTCGTGTGGCCACGGAGGAAAAAGGCAGCTGTGACGTTAGTGTACGAAGGTAGCGCGGAGCTGCGGCACGCACACACCCACCGCAAACGCGCACGCATACACATGAATTCAGGGTACACTTTTGCGCGCCTGTGCTTTGCTGCGGGGTGAATCCAAACGCACTCCGGGCTCCTTGTTGGCACAGCGGGGTCCTGCACGTCTGCCCGTTTCTTGCGAGAAATCATGTTAAACGCTCACATAACGTACGGTGTCTCGGCCCTACCTCGACTGCGTGGAGCTGCGGCCTTCAGGAGTGTGAATTCGCCCTCGGCTGTGCGGGTGTGAACCTACGCCTAAGCGTTGTAGCGGAGCGAGCGCGGTTGCGAATTTGAATTCGCGGAAACTACGCTATGCGTTTCGTGTGGAACTCGTGCCGAGCAAACTGTCCCTGACTGATTCAAGGGGGCGCTTTGTGCGTTTAGATTCGCAAAGTCACTGTAAATTCAGCGACGGAAAATATCCAATACAAATTTACGCACGACCAATATGATTTTGAAAGGTTCAGAGTTCCCAGCAGACTGCTTGAAACGTTCCTATTTTCCTGTTAAGAAGCTAATTTCCTACAGCTGCAGCGAGGCCTTTGGTGACCTTTCGGTTCGCGATGTTTCGCCTTCTCCAATCGGCGGTCTGTTTCTACATTTGAATTGTCACTAAATGCTACATTCCGTTGGTGACTTTTGAGGTGCCATATTTTGAAGCGAGTTGCTGTTGTGACGCGATGTCACATGTGGCGCGTCAGCGGCGAGTCGTCGTGCACTCCCGCGCTCGGGGCGCTGCGCGGCGTTTCGCGTCGCTCTTGTTGCTGTTGCTGGTGCCAGCTGCGATCCGGTGCGGCGAGCCAGAGATCTTGTCCACGTGGCGCGGCTGAGATGCTGTGGTGCCTGTGATGTCTCTCGATCTTCGTGAGGCCGTGGATGGGCTCGGCTTGGTCCGGCGGACTCCGTGTGACATCCGGTGGGGCGTCATCCTGTTTTGCGAAAGCGTGAGCATTCTGGGAGAAAAGCATTTCTGATGAACAGGAGCTGGGTCTGAGTGAACACAACTCGGGTTCGGGGTTGCTGTCGTACACGATGACGTGGTTGTCGTGCTGCTGAATAACTGATTGTGATGTTTTGGGGTAACGTCGCGGCTGATACGCTGCGGGTGGCGTCTGTGGTTGCTGTGCTGAGGTGCTGTTGTCGTGACGGGTCGTACTGTCGTGCTTTGGGGGTTGACGTGTTATGGTACGCGTGAAAAGCGCCATCAGGCGAGTAACTGATTGTGAGGGAGGGGGTTTCTGAGGGGCAGTGTAGCAGTCGCGCTGAGTATAAATGCTGACGTGGCCTTTCGCGACCTTTGGCGGTTTCACTTGTGTGCTGGGGCGGATCGGGGCGCAGGCTTGGCGCATGCAAGCATGTGCGTTCCTTGGGCCGTGCTGAAGCGAGGTTTATATCTGAAGGGTGACTGGCTGACGGGGACGTGTTTGTGGTGGGCTGGCCTGGGGGCGCTGGTGGTGCCTGAGTACGAAAGCGGGGCAGTGGGCGTGACAGAGTGGGGAAATAATGGTATAACTGGATGAGCGAGAATGGGGGGAGCTGAATGGGGGAAAATGGTGCTGCTGAGTGGGGAAAAACGGTGATAACTGAGCGGGAAAGTGGGTATAATTGCAAGGGGGATTTTGGGGACGTGACTGCGTGGGGAATTAATGGTATAACGAGTGAGCGAGAATGGGGGTAGTCGAATGGGGAAAAACTGGTGCTCGAGTGGGGAAAAATGGTGATAACTGAGCGGGAAGGTGGGTATAATTGCACTGGGGACTTTGGGGACGTGACGGAGCCGGGACAGCGGGGAGACCCCGTGGGCCGCAAAGGCCCCCGACCCCGGGTCGGGCGTGTTCATAGTTGTGACATATGCTTTTGCTTTTGACATCTACAAGTTATATTCTGGCTTGCTAGCTCGGTGCCTTTCAGTTGTTTAGCGGGTGCACAATACCCGTAGGTTTCTGCACCGTGCTCTGTGCTAGCTAGAGGGTTTCCAATTTGTGTTTCAGAATTGCACAGTTGGATTAGCAGTTAGGTCTGTCAACCTGGCTCTTGCCCTAACTTATCTTACATTATCTGACTCTCCTAGACAGTCACCACCCACAGTGCTGGGGTGGTGTGCTGAAATCTGTATAGGCAGCGCTGACAGGGAGTCCCGGTCAGGCCCCTATGACAGACTTCTAGGCCAACACTGGACTGCTGACTGATCTATAGGTTCGTTCGTGCTGTGACACACGCTGTGTCACAGGTAGGCTAGACTCCGAAACCGCCCGAGACCGTTCCGGGTATATCTAGCTTAGGGTTTATTTATCTTATGAGTTTATCCACACAGTTCGGGAGTTTCTGATATCTAGTGAACTAGGATATTCCAGTACTCTATTGTCGTCGTCGCGTGGCGCCATCGACAGTCGTCAATTCTAAATGACCCACGCCAGTCTTGACATAAAAAAATCAAAATTCTCACGTAAAAAATTCAACAAACCTCAACAGGACGCAATATCTACTTGTAATACCGCAGCAAGAACCGACGCGAGCGAATTTGGCCCAGACTTTTCTGAGAGGATTTAGTCTCAGATGGCTTGCAACAACCTCAAAATTTTCGGTTTCGAAGTGTGCCAACACTTCCTCGTCAGGCTGCTTTATTGAGACTAGAGAAGTGATTTTTCAACGCTATTTAAGCGAGTGTTTTGGTCGGCGTATGACTCTATAGGTGACCTATAGTTGTTTGTTATGATAGGTTCGTTCTGCAGGGTTTGACAGGCTGTATATCTGATATTTTTGTTCGTGTTTTTTATTCGCTTATTTGTTTTTCCTGATATCCTTATCTCCGTATCCGTGTGTTTATTCGTGATAGGTTTTACACCTGTGTTGTCGCAACGCGTCTTATTGGGACACGGCGATTGTTAAGATAGGGTAGGTGTTTCTTATTCGTCCGTAGTTGTTCTTCTCTTATGTTATTTGTTCGTTCTAGATATGATATTGCCACGTTTGCGTTTTAGGCGTTGATGAGTTCGGCTGTTAAGTGTGTATGTAGAATTTTAGGTTTTTGATATATTGCTTAATAGTTGTGGTCTGCGGGTTTGCGCAGGTGTAAGTACTGTCTGTGATACTGCACCATATAGGTACAGATTTTCAGGATACTATCTTAATAAGTCTTCTCCTGCCTTCCGATGGCAGGTGCATTTTCCCACAGAATTTACTCAAGGCTCTCTTGCAGGTTCTCTTTTTATATTCGTCGAGTTTAAGCTCCTGTACTAATATATATGTGTGGCATCAATAAATATCTGTTCAGTCTCTGAATTTTTCCACAGTCGGTGGAGCATTGATTGGATTGTTGCTTCTCGTATGCTTTCCATTGTATACGATTTTCCATGTGCAAATCTCATTATTTTCACTTTCCCCGTTTCTTGGATAGTTGTTTTATTTTTCATCCATGGAGAAATGATAAATTCTGTTTGGTTTATTTTTATTTCAGCCTCCAAATATTGGGCTATGTTGTCATCGATTGGCATGGTTTCTAATTTACATTATACGACACACTGCACCTCAAACAAAAACTTAAATAAAGCGATATCTCACCAAATGAAATGCCTTGGAAATGATAACGCAATAGTACGACAATTTGACGTGAAAAATATGTATTCAGAACTGCCACTCGACGACATCATGAGAGCCGTAGATTGGACATTACCAAATACAAATCGACCTTCAGATCTGACAGAGTACAAGTAAAAAGGAAAGGAAGAGGAGGAGTCGTACGAGGCAGAAGTTTCAACCCCTTCAGAAGTACAGAAATGACATACGACAAATTGAGGGAAATCGTATGGCATGACTTGAATAATGCGTATTTTACAGTTGGGGAAAAATATATTCTAAGACAGATATTTGGGATACCCATGGGTAGTCCCCTAAGCCCAGCACTTGCATATGAACACCAATGCTTAAGGGTAGGGTGCCGTGTGGTTTCATTTTCGATGTTCTATGACAAAACTGAATAACTGCCGCGAATCACAAGTTCTTGTTAAGCATATGGCATACTTTTATGCCATTTTTCGTATTCTTATTGGATATATTACCCCTGCATGTGCTATATCACGAGAAACTAGAGCGCAAGAGCTGTTCGAACCTGTCATCGGATCGCAAATCCGGTCAACGAGCTACGAGAAATCGCTGTCCGCGGCATGGGAACATCATGAGCGCGCTCTCTCTCTCTCTTTCAAGACCTTGCGGCTGCGACGAAGTTTGCACGCGGGACGGACTGCCTGTTTGCTGTGCAGTGCTTGCTATTTTTTTTGCATGGATGCTACTGAGATAGAATTCCCCGCGCCTGCTGACCTATCCAACCCTGCGCAAAACTTGGTAGCCTATTCAGCTCTGTGCCCTTCCGCGGATCTCACCCTCGAAGAAGTGCACGCCTTAATCCATGACGTTGCAAGCAGAGATCTCCCGCACGACGCCGATAGGCGTAAGCTCATGTTCCAAAGCATCATCCAGTGGCGAGAAGTGGTAAGTGGACGGACCTCTAGACTACCTCCCTTCGTTCCTTCGTTCGAGTATATCTTCCGTCGTCGTGGACCGCTGAGATTGGTTCGTTCCGGTCGTGCGTGTCCCCACACTTTCTACTAATACTATTCGATTGATCAACGTTCCCCCCTGTGTTTTCTACGTGTAATGCAGAGAGGGAGAGTGCCGCATCCTGCCTGGGTCGTCGACTCCGTTCGTGCTCTATGGCCTGCTGAGCGTATGGACGCTCAGGGCAAAACTGCTGGATACTTGGGTTTCAAAAAAAACTGAGCTGCCAACATGCCCAAAAAGCGTTCGACATTGCAGAGGCAAGGGCTCATCAGCAATGCTAGGGCTGCGAAGGTTGGGACCGAAAATGAGAATGCTGCTGCACCCTTGGCCACCACGGAGTTGCCTTTGCTGGAAACTCCCGCTCTACACGAGAACGTGGCGGTTCCTTGCTCCCCAGTGTTCTCCATCGCTGCAGCTTTAGAGGCAGTTGCCCCATCCGAAACATCCGAAACTGTTCCGAATCCGAATCCGATACTGGCTCCCAGCAGTGCTCCAATCGACCGTGTGCCAACCGACGGTGCCCCTTCCGTCAGTGCACCAGACCCTCCTTCGCCGTTCATAGCGGCGAAAGTAAGTGCTGGGAGATTCCGGAGAGTCTTCCCAGTACGTGCATCTATATCCTCGCTTGCGAAGGTGCGCCATTACAGCATCTCCTTCGGTTTCAACATCCGGCGGAACCTCACTCTGACTGTTTATGTTCGTTGTGTTTCCGATGCAGGTGTTTTCCAAACGTCGGGCGGGAATTTCAACACACGCCAGATTAGAGGAAAAGTTAGAAGCCTTACAGGGCCAACGTGTAATCATAGATCTTGGCTGTCTAGTGGACCTGCTGCAAAATGACGTCCGATGCTCACTTTGCTTGAAAGGTATATTTGTAATATGATATATTTTGAACTGCTTAGTTGTTTGTCTCATATATCTTTATTCCTTATGTATTCAATATTCTTATTTCGTTATTCCACTATTCTTCTTCTAAACTATATCCATACTGGAATTGTCACATCACAGGGAAACTGTTACCCTCCACTCCTATGGTCATCCACGGTATGGCGAACAATATACAACTGTGTTGTTGTTTGTGCAACGAAAAAGTGTGTTTGCCCACTTCTCGTTATGTGGAGAAAGACTCTAGGACCTTCGAGGTTAACATGCTCCATGCTGTTGGCCTCCAGAATGCTGGTTTGTGCCCAGCCAAGGTGGAGAAATACCTCACCACCTTGGGTGTAAACTACTAGTTACACCGGACCAACTTGGACAACCTCCGGAAGCATGTTGGCAAGGAGGTTGAGTCTATGGCGGTGGCTTCTTGCACAAAGGCTCTTCAAGAAGAGACCCTTCTAGCTAAAGAGAAGGGTGATGTTATTGAAGGAGTTGTGCAGTTGGGAGCTTGTGGCGATGCTGCATGGCCTAATCGAGGAAGCGGCCGCTCTTATGCTTCTTTTTGTGGGATGTTCGTTCTCATGGGTGCATTGATGAAGAAAGTGATCTCCGCCACTATCTTTGACAAAATGTGCGCCACGTGTGAACTTGCAGAACGTCAAGTTCCTCCGCGAGCTCCCCCCGTGCATGATTGTTGGCGCGGGGCTCGAGGCATCAACTGCCAGTCTGACATGGATTGGAGAGGCTCCTCCAAAGCTATGGAAGCGGAGGGTGCCGTACTGTGTGTGAAGTCTGTTGGGGAGCACACCTTCACCGAACCTGTAGCCTCTGATACTCTCTTGGACACCCAGGCGAGAGTGGCCCTCTTTACTGCGGACGAGGACTCAAACATGATAGCTGCCATCAACGACGTCAACGGAATCGTGCCGGCTAAGCTGCTACCTGTGGGGAAGCAATCCGACCCCAACCATCTCCAAAAGTTGTTGTACAAGGACCTTGATGCCTTGCGGGCGGCACGGAAGTGGGGTGGTGCCACGTTATCGAAAGCGGTGATCGAGTACTTGAACAAGCAGTACCGGTACGTTATCAAGAGCGTGGCGGTGATAGAGGATCTGCCTGGCTTTGACACGAAGGAGAAGAAGGCGGAGTGGCTTAGCGGTGCCATCATGAACATCGTGGACCACGCCTTCAACATCGACCCCAGCCACGAGAGTTGCCGGCGGTATCGTGTACCTCTCCCCGACGGTTCTTTTCACCCTTGGTGTGGGGTGGAGAGTGCCAAGCCGGACTGGAAGATCTACTTGCCTCATGGCAAGTTTCTGCAGCGGGACTCACCACCTGGCTACTACGAGGGCGTGAAGGCGGTGTTCCAGAAGTATGCGGCCAAGCCCCTCTTGATGAAGCAGATGCACAACTCTGACACCAACAGCAACGAGAGTATGAACGGCATGGTGGTGAAGGGCTACCTTCCTTGCGGCAAGGCTCAGCAGAATGGTCAGTCAGGTGTGTACGCCTGGGCTTGCTGCCATGCCATTTGCTCCAAGAACGAGGGGCACGCCTACCGCCAAGAGTTGTGCCGCCGGTTGGGATTGACCACCACGATGGTCATGCTTCGTCTCGATGGACGGATGGATGGGAAGAGGAAGGCAGCTCGAGAGGCCCGCGGTACGCACGTGAGCAAGGCTGCCAGGCTGAGGAAGAGGCTACATAAGGCGGACCGTAATGCCAAGGGAAAGGTGAAGCCGACGTACGAGACGGGTGGGGACTTAGATAAGGATTGCTTTGGGCAGACCATAGTGATAGATGATAGTTAGAGACCGATTATACGTAGATATATGGCACTATGTGCCGTGGTATGACATTTTGGGGCAGTTCTGGGGATATAAAAGTTTGGGTTTGGGCTATATTGAGCATATTTAGAACCTGTAGACACATGTTTGAAGATTATATACATCTAATATGATGTTTTGGGCACCTAAAAACACTATCTAGAAAAAAGTTACCAAGCCAATTTCGAAAAATTGTTTTTTTCCACATCAGACCCTGAAATCTGGACCTACAGGGCCGTTTTCGGGTAATTTTTCGAAATTGGCTTGGTAACTTTTTTTCTAGTTAGTGTTTTTAGGTGCCCAAAACACCATACTATGACCGCATCATTGTGAAAAACACCTCTATAGGTTTCAACACTCCGAAAAAAAATCGATAACGTGCTTCGTTTAAAGCAAGGCTCTACATCGATATTTCCGATAACCGATACTATCGATATATCGTATTTATCGTCGATTATCGGATTGCAATGTCTAACTATCGATTGTGCAGGTTTTGGTGTTCCATATTTAATTTATAACAAATTAAATATAAATGTCCAAGTAATCGATTATTTATCGATTGTGCCGATTATCGATACCGTTTTTCGGATATCGGATTGTATCGATACCGAAAAACCAAACCGATATAGAGCCCTGGTTTAAAGTCTGTTTTCTGACAAAAAGCCCCATTATTTGTGTCAATTTACACCCTAATCTGGCTGATTTCGCTTACCCAAAATTTTTTATGTGTTAAAGGTCCCCCTAAGCTCCAACTTTTCCACTCATGGCACCCCCATATCTCGAAGCTATGATTTACTACGATTTATTACATTAAATAGGGTAAAAACTGTTAAAATAGGCGGCACCCTACCCTTAAGCCAACTGCGGGGCGACAAAAGCATATCGTTGCAGGAGCACGTTTTATGGACGTTGGCTTCATCGTTGTAGGGTATAAAATGACATGCCCTGAATCGAAAAAGACCGCAGAAAACAGAAAACCTTCTACAAACAATTATGACATCGTACCATAAAAATTTGGAAGTGTAGTACGTATACTGATTTCAACATGTGGTTCAATGTTCTACATGCATAATTTAATATTGTTTTATCTTAACATGTTCCCGGACTTGGAAGACAGGTCAGATTTTCGGCTCCACGTCGGACTAGCGAAAGAATCCGAATTCGAATATTCTGCGGGAAACTCTGTACTCTCTATTGTCGTCGTCGCGTGGCGCCATCGACAGTCGTCAATTCTAAATGACCCACGCCAGTCTTGACATAAAAAAATCAAAATTCTCACGTAAAAAATTCAACAACCCTCAACAGGACGCAATATCTACTTGTAATACCGCAGCAAGAACCGACGCGAGCGAATTTGGCCCAGACTTTTCTGAGAGGATTACGACGTCCTGCAAGAGGACATGCTGTGGTTCACAGTTTAACAGTGTGTTTGCGTACCACGCACACGATTTGCCATCACAGCACGGGACCGGGTCGTGTCACCTCCCGTTTCTTGAAGTGACGGGAAACACAGGCAATGAAAGTGTTGAGGCAAATTCGTGGAGGCAAAACCTCCCGCATATCGCAGCGCGGAAAAGATGGCGTCAAGTCCAATCAAAAACTGGTGATGAAATTCTTCCAACCTCCCTTGCAACTCGCGATTACAAGCCAACGCCGTTTAGTTGTAAGATGATGTCAACTCTTCATATGTACAGTACGATGTAGGACGTATGAATATAGACACACGCACGCAGTGTGGTAGCTAGGGTGACATTTGTCAAGTAAGTCGGCGCACGGCTCTGAGGTAGATGTATACACGCACTGAAGGTGCGGCCGTGGGATGATGCGGTTGCTGGCTTGAACTTTCTCATGTAGCCTACACAGAACGGGAGGTGGGGTCTGCAACGGGGTCTCCACGGAGAAGGTGTTCACGGATATGCCGAACTTGGTGAAAGAGACAGAGATTTCGATGCGGGGGTCTGCGTAGTGAATGAATTGGCATATGACCTGAGATAGTGAATGAATTGGCATTGACCTGAGATTCAGAATCTTCTGTGTGCAGGCTGTGGAAATAAGAGCCACGAAGGTTGTCCCTCCTCATCGTGAAGAACACATCAACTGGCTCAAAAGCCTTCTTTTTGATATAGAGGTAAATCACGGAGTTGCACAACAGTTTTCCCTCGTACACTCCACTATGCGAGTGTGTCCTGTTATTTCTAAGTTCTGTTGTAATGTGTATAGGAGTGTATAGGATATCCACTGCGGTATATATCAGTGCAATGTTATTATGTTTGTAAGCTTCAATGTGAGTACTAGATGCAGAGCCCTTGGAACGTCTAGGCATTTGGGTTGTGTTTCCTCCATTCTTTTGCAAAAACATTCGATTTGCCAAAGGGATGATAACAATGAATTTCCATTACAAACGGCTTTCTTCTTACATGCATGTTGTTTAATGCATGTGAGAGAAAAGCTCTTTAGGATCGCTTTCCTTCAGGGCTTACACACAGCTCCTACGCAAATGTTCGAGTCGTTTTGGGATGGATGAGGTCGGAACGCAAGATATCAGAGCTGAGGAATTACGTCACACGGACTTCCTAAATACTCAGCGACAGGGATCTCGCTCTCCCACATACATCTCGATCTGATGGTCCAGTCTGAACTACTGAGCTGAACTGCTGTTCGTTCTACGGTGCAGAAACCTCTAAATTCTGCAAGCTCCAATTTGTCCATAACTTTGCACAAATAGTTACACTGGCAGTGCGCTTGCTTACTTCATGCCCTCCATCTCGGAGTAGTCCGTCCAAAGTACTTCTCCATCTACGTGCTTGCCGGGAACAGTTGTGGAGTCAATGTAAGAGAGGATCGCTGAGGACAACTGATATCAGCCACCCAGGAAGCAACATTTCTCCAACAAGGAACCCACTGCCTTGGCGCAGTTACAAGCACCCTTGCGGGTGCTGTGTCTTGAGAAATGCCCGGCCCTTCGGGCAGAACACATCCCACTTTGCCCGAGGCCAACTGCACCAATCGTCGGTTTGGGCCGACTCCATGGGCTCCTAGGGCATCCTCATTTAGCTGTACATGCCTGCCTCGTCAACTAATGACCATGCATTTTACCAGCGGTTGTCTCTGGCCTGCTGCCAATGCTGCAGCAGCTGCACCAAGCCCCTCTATCTACCCTTGCTGCTGGAATGCTGAGCCTCCCCTTAAGGCAGGCGCGTCGTCTGCCCTTCTCCACGTCGTAGAGAAGCACCGAATTGGCGTCGGACACGGCAATGTGGCCCCCCTGCCTGGAGACCCCGTGTCTGGTCGGCCGAACGTGATGAGGGCGAAGACCACGTATATGCATGCCCGCAACACCTGCGCCTGCCCTGCCTGTCAGCTACAGGGCCAACCCGTGTGCGTGCACCGCTGTCACATGTCTAGCTGGCAGCCAAGTCGCCGTCTCCTCATTTCTGGTTTGCGCTTGCAGAGAAGGCATGCCCTACACGACACAGCTCACCGAACAGCCCTTTGCTGGTCTGCTGTAGCCCATGCCCTCGTGGTGGTTGTTGTTTATGCGACAGATAGATAGGGCTGCGAGCCTGCAACCTTTTTTCGTCCCCTTCGAAATGAGGTGATTGTAAATCCGCACCGCAGCATGCGGCCGGCAGCCACGACAGCCCTCGGCCACATCGAACTGCATAAAACGAAGGCCGCTGTCTTCGGCCAATAGTTGCCCAGGGAGCCAGGCTGGTGCCATGCGACAGCGTCCCTGGCTTGCATGCGAACGGCCAGCTCGGTGAGTGAACTCTCACCCAACTCACTCCTCCAATCAACGCTCCTCTAGCGCCCTGTATGTCCCACTCGTTCACCCGCCCCCCCTAGCCTTTGCAGGGGGAAACACCGACCCGGAACTGATCCTTGCTCATGTTCAGCTGCTCCTCGTGGCCGTGGCCGCCAGCCACTCACTGAGTCATGCCGTACCCGTCAGTGTTGCCCACCTTGCCCGGGTATATGAAGCATCGTCGATGGGCTAGTACAGGTCCAGACAGCTGCGTGCCAAGGGCCAACTTAGGCTGTGCCTTTGCAGCTGCAGCCTTCCGTTCCTGCCCCTTGGAGATGTGGGAGTAACTCACTGGGATCTGGGAATGCAAAACATGACATCGTCTTGGCCTGAGGCTCCTCTGAGCTCGGACCTTCCCAGCCACCAGCCGACTGGGAGTGAAGAGGTCCCCACGCCGCGGCATGCATGATGATGATCGCATGATCTCCTCGAACAGTGCCTCCAGCTGCCAGAACAACATCTGCTGCCCCGGCCAATACTTGGCTACCACCGTGGCGGCGCACCCTTCCCCCCGCATACAGCTTGTGAGCTACCTTGTCGAGCTGCGTCCATGGAGGGTTGACCCAATCGAACTCTCCTAGCCAGCAATAGGCCAAAGAGTCCACGCCCATTCATCCCGGGCCGTACCAGTTTGCGTAGTACTAGGGCAACTAGGTGGAGAGTGAGCTCGGATGCCACACAATCCACGGTGTGCTTGTGCCACTTCGTGTCCGCCCAGTCGAACCATTGCTGATTCAGCCGCCAAAGTCGTCCAAGTCTATGTCTTGAGACAGCCGGTCAGCCCACTCGTTTGCCTCATTTCTTTTGCTCTTCACATCTCATTGCCAACAGGCACACTGCATAGCATTTCATTAAAAATAGCTTTCTTCTTACATGCTTTTAAGTGCGTGAGAGAAAATCTCTTTTTGGAATGTCTTTTCTAGGTTGATTCACAGCTTCACATGCTTTCTAGGCTGATGCACAACTTCTAAGGCAAAATGTTTAGAGTCTTCTGGGTTGGGTGGGTAGGGAAGGCAAAAGAACAAAACTGCGGATTCCCGTTGTCGGAACTCCTAAATACTGTCGTGTGTAAAGCCTCTAGAGCTAACTCAGCTAATGATTTGATCTAACGGCTCAGGAAACCCTGATCGATCTACCGGCACAGAAACCTCTAAAATTCCGCAGGCTCCAAATTTACCAATCCTTTTGCTCTTCACATCTCATTGCCATGTAACAGAGATCATTAGGCACACTGCTCTGTGCCAGGCTGCTGCTGCCGCCACCTCGGAGTGGTCCACCCGAAGTACTTCTCCATGTGCTCGTCGGGAACGGCTGCCGGGTCAATGTAGGAGTGGATGGCGGAGGACAGCTGAGACCAGCCGCCCAGGAAGCAGCACTTCTCAACCGCCGCGCCCACTACCCTGGCACAGGTACAAGCCCCCTTGCGGGTGCTGTGGCCAGAGAAGTGTCTCCCTTCCGGAGGGACACACCCCAACTTCCCCAATGCCAACTGCACCCAGCCATTAGCTTGCGCCGACTGGAGCCTCCCTTGCCCCCACAGCAGCCTCCAGTAGCTGCCCTGCACCTCCAAGCCCGTCACCGGGCGCTGCCCCCAACTGACATACTGCACCTGCTGCCAGTGCTGCAGGAGCCGCACAAGCCCCGCCACCCCCGCTGCGGGGATGGTGAGCCTCCTCCTGAGGCGCACGTGCCCTTTGCTTTTCTCCTTGTGGAGAACCACGGCTATGTCATCACCTGTGATGCTGATGTGCTCCCTGCATATGGAGATGCCCGTCTCCGGCCGGCCGAAGGTGACGAAGGCAAACACCACGTAGGTGCACGCCCTGAGCAGCTCCGTAGCTGCCCGACCCACCGGCTCCAGCCCCAGCCCGTGCTCATGCACCGCCGAGACATGCCTGGCCGGCAGCCAGGTCCACACCGTATGCTCCTCCCCTGCGGCTCTAGCCGCCTGCACCTGGAGGCGGGACATGCCCTTCACCACCCGGGAGACCGCCGGGCCCTTTGCAGGCCCGGGGAATCCCATGTCCTCGTAGTAGTTGTTGATGGCGGACAGGTAAGGCTGCATGTTGGACTCCTGCACCGTGCCCTTGTCCAGCATGCGGGCAATGTACAGCCGCACCGTGGCCCCCGTCGCCGGAAGCCACTCCCTGCTCTCCGCCTCACAGAAAGCCATGAATACCCGAGCCTTCGGCCGGTAGTTGCCCACCGTTTTGTCGCCCAATGCTTCCCCCTGCATCTGCACCGCCCGCTCAGTGAGGGAGCTGTCCCCCAGCTCCCCTCTCCAGCGCTCCTGAAGCGCCACATCCCAGCCAGCCACCTCCTGCACAATTGCCGGGAGCACCTCATACTTCTCCTTGCTCATGTCCAGGTCCTCCTTGTCACCGTCCTCGTAAACAATCAATATGGGTCAGGCCGTTAGTCCCCGTGACACCCACGGTGCCGGTATACCAGGCATCATCCTCGGACCAGTACACCTTTACCTTGCAGCCAACCGCCACACCCGTCTGCGGAGCTTGCTCGGCCGCCCGCCTCCCATCCTGCAGGTAATGGCTCACCGGGAGGCGGAGATGCGGAACATGATGCCGTCCCAACTTGAGGCCCCGAGCAGTCCGGACCCTCCCAGCCACCCGGCTGGGAGTAAAGAGGTCCCTGCTCCTGGGCAGGATCACCACCTTGTCGGCCATGGCCTTCAGCTGCTAGAACCACATCTGCCCCGGCCAGTAGGGCGCCACTACCGTAGCGGCGCACCCTTCCTCCCGCAACTTGTGCGCCACCTCGTCAAGGAGGGACCACGGGGGGTTGACCCAATTGACCTCTCCTAGCCAAGAGTCCACGCTCTCGCACCCTGGGTTGTGCCACTGTGCGTAGTAGCGCGGCAGCTGGGCGGAAAGCTCCGAGGCGAAGCGGTCTACGGTGTGCTGGTGCCACTCCTGCTCTGCCCACTGAAACCACCTGCGGTTCAGCCGGCAGTCGTCTAGGTCTCGGTCCCGAGACAAGCGGCCGGCCCACTCGTTTGCCTCGCTTTTGATGTACCTCGCCTGGAGCTCGATGTCGTTTAAGTCCAGCAGGATCCACAGGCGCCGCATCCGCCGCATCCGCTCCGGGTCGCGCGACGTGAAGTGCGAGAGCATGGCCACCACCACCTGGTTGTCGCAATAGAGGCGCACCACCTTGCCGGTGAGCTCTCTCAGGAAGGATTGCACCGTCTTGTACACGGCCTCCAACTCCAGGTGCGTGATGTGGAGATGCCGTAGCTCGTCGGACCAGAATCCTCTTGCCGCATGCTTCAGGTTCAGCACTCCGCCCCATGCGAACAGAGAAGCGTCGGTGTGCACCTTCGCGTTGTGGGGCTGCGCCAGATCTTGCGACCGTTCCACCGGCTTGGAGCCGGCAGCCTGAGCCACCACTCGATGTCGCTCCACACCTGCCGTGTGAGCTTCACCTTCGCGCCCCATCCCCGCCTCGTGGAGAGCACGCAGTGCAACTCCCTGAGATACAATCTCGCCGGAGGAACTGCCAGATACACCGACTGGCAGAGCCCCGTGAATGCTGCCAGCTTCCGGGCTGGGAGCCACCTCTGCTGTCGCGACGCCTCGCTGAGAAGCGCCTTGAACTGTAGGTGGATCTTCTGCAGTCTCGCCGGTGTCACGCGGAACTGTCCCGCCTTGAGGTCCACCTACAGCTACACTTGCGCGATTTTTTTTTCAAAAATTCGATTTTTGAAATTTTCTAGAAAATTTTAAAAAATTTTGACCCCCCCTTTTTGGGCCCTTAACACTGTAGAGGCCGAATTAATTGATTTTACAGTGTTAAGGACCCATTTTGGCGTTTTGATTTGATTCTGATTATGTCTGATTGACAACCTTGCTCATGCATGCTCATGATGATATATTATGGCTTCCCTAAGTGAATGGAACTTTTTTTTTAAACCCCCCAAATAATTAATTTTAAAAATATGACATCTGTACCTACAGCCCGAGGTGTTCCACCAGCTGCGTCGGCTCCCATCGCCCCTTCTTCTCGTTGCGCGACAACCCGAGTCTCACCAAGACCCGAGATGTCAGCTCGCGCGCCCTGAGCGCCTCAATCCTATTGCTCAGCAGCAGCAGGAAGTCGTCCATGTAGGGGAGCACCCGCGTCCCATGCTGATGCTCCTCGCGGCCGCATCCTCCAACTCGCCTGCGAAGTGCCCAATGCCGTCGCACCTTGCTTCCCCTTTGCAGCTTCCGCACCTCTCGCCAATCCTCCGCAGATCGCGGAGAACGTAGGCACACCACGAGCACCTTCATGACTCTGACGAAGATGCGGGGCGAGTCGTTCCAGCCGAAGGGAAGGGCGCCGCACTAGAATAACTCCCCCCGCACGTTGAATTGCATGTACTCCTGGTAGGCGGGGTCGATCCCCACGACGTGGTAGCCGTCCTGGAGGTCGAAGCTGATGCACCAGTCGTTCGGCTTGGCGAGCCATCGCAGCTTCTTGAGCGTCTCCATCTTGCACCGAGACTTGATGCAGTACGCGTTCAACCAGCGGAAGTCCATCACTAGACGCCACTTGTTCGTCCCAGGCTTCGGCACCAGGAACACTCGGGAGACATGTCGCCGCCTCCTCGCTCGTACCCATGCGCCCGTCTTGAGACACCGCTCGGTCTCTGTGGCCATCTACTCCAGCTGCGGAGGGGTGGCATCGGCCAACGACACTCCGTGATTGAAAGGCAAAGGCGCCTTGTCGACCCAGCGCATCCTTGCGCCTTTGCTGATCCACTGCATCACCTCGGAATTTGCTCCAGCTGCGCGCCATGCCCCCCTTCTGCTCCGCACCCTTTCTTGCAGGGTGGGCTCTTTCCGTTGGACGCCCCAAGGGGCGGAAGGCGTCCAACACTTTCCTGATCGGAAAGGTAGGTCTGGGCTTGGGCGCCTCGCCCTAAGCCATGACCCTTTACCTCCCTTGCCGCTGCTGCGGCCACCTTCACCTTTTCCGGCACCACCGCCCGTTGCGCCCTTGCCTTTACCTCCTCGAAGGTCACAAAAAGTCAAAACTTTGGCGCTGGCCTTGGCGTGGGTCTGCAGCACAGCCTTCGCCTTCGTGGTGTCGAATTCCTTCAACCACTTAGTGAGCACTGAGTCGCTCACCAGCCCGTCGCTGTCTGTGTACACCTTCTCCTCGATGAAGGCCAGCTTCGCCCGCAGCGCCTCAGCTCCGCCGTGAGAACTTGCATCTGACTCCATGCTCGCTCTGAGCTGCAACATGGTGTAGCGGTTGCTGAGAAGAGCGAAAACCCCCTTGAATGTGTTGTGGGCGGCGTAAACGCGCTCACTCAACTCCTCCACCGATGGGGGATCTTTCTCTTCCTAACACCTGTCCAGGGTCGTCTCGGAGAACGCGACCGCATCGTGCATGTACGAAGGCGCAGGGGCAAGCACCAACTGCTTGTAACGCATTGAGGAATTAGTGCGTTTGGAGAGGGCGTCGTAGGTCTTGTCGTTGTAGAGATCGTACATCTGCGCCATGTCGGTCTTCTGTGTGGCAAATCGTGCAAGGAACGGATTCCCTTCAACATGTGGGACGTACGGGAGTTTTTTCAATTCCTCCAACTCCGCGTCTCTGCTCTGAGCGGAACCACCAGCCTGGGAAGCAGCTTTCGCTGCCGCCTTATCCGCGACTTCAACTCTCGCTGCAAGAGTCTTCATCTGCTCCATCATGAGCCTCATCATGGCGCCCTGTTGCTCCAACAAAGCTTCCATACCGGTCTTGGGCGCCGGTCGTTCAGACGCACCAGAATTGTTCTCCGACGCGACTTGCTCACTTTCTTGATCTGACATTGTCGTAAGTTGTCAAGAGGTTTAGAATTCCAAAGTAACGTGAAATGTGGGATGGAAAAATGCAGTGTGCCGCACTAAGAATTTCCCGCGAGGAAATTTTCTTGTGAAGTTCTCTTGCGAAAGAACAGAGTTGCGGATTCCCGTTGTCGGAACTCCTAAATACTGTCGTGTGTAAAGCCTTCAGATCTAACTCAACCGCTGATTTGATCTAACGGCTCAGGAAACCTTGATCGATCTACCGGCACAGAAACCTCTAAAATTCCGCAGGCTCCAATTTAACCATTTCTGATGTAACGCGCCTGCAATGTGGTTTAAGTCGAGGAGCAGCTAGAGGCGGTGCATGCGCCGCATCAGCTCCGGGTTCCGCTAGGTGAAGTGGTTGAGCATGCATGGCCATCACGGCCTGGTTGTCGCAGTACATCAAGTGAACAACCATGTCAAGGTATGTCTTACGCAAGGTCGACTTTACACAAAACTTTTGATTTTCTAGACCGTGAGATAGATATATGCGATTTAAGTATGCGCTTAAGTATGGGAGATAACTGAGCAGTATCGACCATAACTTTTCAATGCATGCCTGGGTCAATTTTATACCCTAGGCGCGCAATATGTTTAGATTGTGTTGAGTGACATGTTTATCGAATAAAAATATTTTCGGAAGTTTTGTGTAAAGTCGACCTTGCGTAAGACATACCTTGATGTCCGCCAACTCCCATATATAGAAACAACTTCACCATTTTGTAGACGGCCTCCAGCCAACTCCAAGTGGGTGGCATGGAGATAGATGCCGCAACTCGTCCCCCGGAAGCCCCGCGCGGAGTGCGTGCTTTAGGCTCAACACTCCCCCCCATGCAAAGAGGGAGGATGCTATGTGTAGCTTCGCCCTCGTGGGGCTCTTCCAGATCTTGCTCCCCTTCCACCGGCTCTGAGCAGGTAGGCGCGACCACTCACAAGTAGGCGTCACTAGTAGACGTCACCACCATATATAACACATAATTATGCCCACGCTTGCCGCATGAACTTCATCTTGGAGCCCCACGCCTTTGTAAATAAAGAGGACAAAGTAGAGCTTGCTCCCTAAGGTATTGCCTTGGTGGGAGCACCGCTCGCTACAACGAGTGATTGGCAGAGGCCAGTGAACCCTGCCAGCTCCATGCTTGCAACCCGGCAAAGCCGCGGCCCAGACACCTCGTGGAGAAGCTCCTCGGCTTCAGGGTGGATCTGCTAGGGCCTGGTGGGAGTGGCGCGGAGTTGACCCGCTGCCAAATCCACCTCTAGCCCGAGGTGCTCCATTAGTTGTGTGGGCTCCCACCCCCTTCTTCTGGTTCCTCCTGATGCCTAGTCGTACATGAATTCAACTCACCTTGAGCGCTTCCACCTTGGTGGTCATAAGGACGAGGAACTCATCGCAAGTACAACAACACGTACTCAAGCACCTTGCTTGTGTTCCTCTCTCCCGCATCCGCCACCCATACACAAAATATACATATATATATATATATACATATATATGGTACGGCATGAGCGCGCCGCGTGCATATTGCCTATTACCCTTGTGGTGGCTTAAGCCACCCTAACAGCGAATTAGGGTGGCTTAAGCCACCTTAACGTTTTTAATTATCACGGGAGCTATCGATACCGGAGACTAGATTTTATTAGCTCAAAATGACGACAATGTCTTCTTTTAGATACTATGTGCACTATTAGGCGAGCCCAAGTTCCCGATGAGCAATTTTGGGGCGTATCCAAGGAGGTGCAATATTTAGTAAAATTTAAGTGGACTTTTCGGTTTTTGCATACCCATGCGACTTCAACCGAGATTTTGAGGGTCAAGATGACTTCGGATCAAATTGTTGGTAAGCCAGTGCAGAAAGAGCAGCTCGAGATCTTGACGTAATAGGTTTCCACATTTTGAAAGCACCTTCGAGGAACCCCCCATGGGCTGATTAGCTTAAGGTGGCTTCAACCATCTTAAGGATTATTGGTAAATACCCACCCTACTTCCACCAAGATTTTGAGGGTCAAGATAGATGACCTCGGATCAAACTTTTGATGAGACCCTGCAAAAAGAGCAACTCGAGATCTTGCCAAATTTTCAAAGCACCTTCGAGGATACCCCCATGAGCTCATTAAGTTAAGGGGGCTTGAGCCACCTTAAGGTGTGGGTAATAGGCAATATGCACACCGATTTTTGGCATGAGCGCATGACGCATGAACCTGGCCTGAAGGTATGAGCGTGCCTGCGAGCATGAGCGCGCCGAAACCTCCCGCAACCACCACCCTAATAGATTTTTCTGGTCCCAATACGGGTCCTATAAGTATTCCGAGACCCATGTTATCAAGATCTCGAGCTGCTCTTTCTGCAGTGTCTTGTCAAAATTTGGATTTGAGGTCATCTATCTTGACCCTCAAAACATCGTTTGAAGTAGCGTACACCCCCATGCACACCCCTACACCCTCGCGATGCCCCGCCACCACCTCTCACACCCCCATACACACCCCTACACCCCCTCGCCATGTCCCGCCACCACCTCTCACACCCCATACAAACCCCTACACCCCCCTCGTAATGCTTCGCCACCGCCTCTCACACATGCTAGCTATCTAGCAACGTATTTCTTACGTTCACAATACTCTAGCTCTGGGAAATGTTTCTTGAGCCCGCCTGAAGGCTGGCCAGATTGTCGATTCCTAATTTTGCATGCATCACATCTAGCTAGCTGGCTAGCCCTGTATTCTTATTACCATCCCGCGCGTGTTGTAGGATTTATGATTGTTGACATTCCAATTCGAGTAAAACCCTGACCGGGGTAGGTTGTTGACCAAAATATATAGTGAGACTGTGGAACATGCATGCACCGTCTCACAAGTGGAGGCAACCAAATAGACGGTTATGCACAACCTGCCTCCATTGTCTCACATCTCTTATCTCATGGCACAATAACCTGCCATGACTTATTATTAGCTAGACTGTATTGTAAGGGACCGAGGAGACGGAACATATTTGCTTTCAATTCAAGGTGACATGTAATACAAGTTCGCATGGTCAAAGCAAGGCGGGTATAGCCGATTGGAACTTGTGTAGGGGGGCAAGTAAATGACAATAGGAGGTAATGGTGGGCGGGTTGATGGGTGGAGCTAGCAGTGGTTTAAAGCTCGACGAAAACGGTATCGCGATGTGGGCTTGCTATTGGCGTGGGTTGGGTTTTATTATCTGGTCTTGGTGCAACAACAACCCGATTTTGTGGATCAGTTTCACTGCTCTTCGATTTTAAGATCCGTGTTCCCAGGAGTTATATCCGTAGAAGAAACCTCCACAAGGGAGCTTCGGAACAAAAAGGTGCTTGCCCACAACCATGCTATACATATATATATGTACATTGTTTGTTTGGATTATGTTGTACAGGTTGCTTGTGCTGCTGATGCGTGTCTCTATTTGTATGTGGTGTGTTTTGTGCGTGAAGGATAGATTTTCTTATAGCGTTGCCTACGTACGTTTGAGACTTAATCGAGTACAGTGCACGTGGATTCATGAGAATCTAGGCAAATCAATATAACGGCTGTGGACAAATTCTCAATCGATGAAAGGCGCCACCGATCCATCCAGCACCAACCATAATAGGCGTTCGTATCGGAGATTTCCATTGGACCATTTCCGGTGACACGGATTCTAAAATAAATCTGGCTTGGGCAAGCCAATGAGGATTCTTGATTCTAGCCAATGACAGGTCAGAAAATCATATTTCGCGGAGATAGAAGTTCAAAGGTTGCTCTATTTGAAATTGGTAATTTGTATGAAATAAAACATTGCTTCAGTTCGGTATACAACATTCTAATCTGATGGCTACCCCCACTGCATTCCTCATCTGTTGTTCGTGAGCTGCCATTGGTTGGGTGCTTGGCCCCAGCTTGAGGCAGAAATCAAGGCTTCGGATCTCAAACTCTAGGCTCGGTGTCCGTAGGTAAACCATGCCGCCTTGAAATATTGTTGCCATCTGATGAGAAGTTTTAAATACACTTGTGCTCGTGAGGGTTTGCAGGAAGTAGATGCATGGGTTACGACAACGGTGCAAAATGTACGTTGTGCATCAGACACTTGTTTCTCCCACCCTTGAATCTGGCAATTTTGGCAGAGACTACAGCAGGAGACTACAACTATCCTGCCAGTAGTCGGAGGCTGATGTGTCCAGATAGACTCCGCCGGAGTTGGAGGCTGCTGTGAGCCTCACCTGCGTGTGTTTTGCCTTCCCAAAGCTCCCACCCTGTGAGCTCGGTGGCTTTTCCTGGGACACCATCATGCTTTCAATGAAATTAGATTTTAGCTCTCTATCTGGAGGAGCGACGAAAACTTTTAATCAAAGTATTGACAACAGCGCCTTACGTAGGCAAATCGTGTGATTGAGCAAAACAATCCGCGAATGTTGATGTTCCAATTCTAGCATGACCCAAACCGCGTCAAGTTCACACAAGAACATCATTATTTCTTGTCCCTATAATCATGTATACGCACCCCATATCTATATAATCTGTGTCACAACTTCTCGAATCCCCGATTACACAAGCGATGACCGTATGAAGTGTGTCAATGCTGCATCAAGGTCTTGATTGGATACTGGCCCTTTGTCAATTCCAACCATCGGTATCCAAGACTTGACATGGAGAGCTCGCGTTCTCTGCTGCTAAATGGTGTACTGGATGGGTTGTACTTACATATGTGGGATATTTGTGCTGAAACACATTAGATATGGCAAGACTCGACATGTGGCGATGGAAATTGTAATGAACCCTTCGAGCGTCCAGAGTTTCAAGGTGAGTAGCAGACCCGCAACACACCAATGCATGGCATTTCGAGCTAGATCTACTTCGTTACCCCACCTTGGTTCAAGATTTGCTTCCTGTCGACTTGCAAAACACAAAGGCACTGTTCGTGAAGAGGAATGATACAGCGTTGGGTAATGAAGAGCTCACTGCAACAACTGACACACACACACACACACACACACACTGTATGGGGCAGCGGGGTGCTGTGGGATGTGGGCTTGGTGGCGGAGGGGTGGCTCGATTGGCGGAGGTGAGCCGGCTCCAGAGACACAGCAGCAGTGCGCCGGCAGGACAGTGGCAGAGGGGCTCAGGTGGCCCAGTGTGGCTCAGGGAGTAGAGGGGTGGTCTTGCGCGTGGTCTTGGTGGTGGAGATATGGCTCGCGCAGCTCAGGGGGCAGGGATGAGCCGGCTTCAGGTAGGCACAAGGTGGCAGTGCGCTGGCGGTGCAGATGCAGAGGGGCTCTGGTGGCTCAGCGAGGCTTATAGGGTCCCATTCTTCACGAGTGAATTCCGGAGAATCCGGATAAGTGTCCTGAAGTGTGTGCTGAATCCTTTGATCCCCGGCATGGGTACATAGTGCAGTCTTCTGTGGCTATGGGGTGCCAAAGGATTCACAAGGATAAACATACACACACACACACACACAACGTTGGACATTCTGGCCGTGGTGTGGGTGGGCAAGCTGTCTTGAGACCAGGCTCTAGGGCCTATAGGGGGCAGCGGGATGCTGTGGGATGTGGGCTTGGTGGTGAAGGGGTGGCTCGATTGGTGGAGGTGAACCGGCTTCATAAACACATCAACAGTGCGCCGGCAGGGCAGTCGCAGAGGGGCTCAGGTGGTCCAGTGAGGCTCAGGAAGCAGAGGGGCGGTCCTATGTGTGAGCTTGGTGGTGGAGATATGGCTCGCGCAGCTCGGGGGGCAGGGATGAGCCGGCTTCAGGCACAAGCCAACAGTGCGCTGGCGTTGCGGATGCAGATGGGCTCGGGTGGCTCAGCGAGGCTTAGGGGGTCCCATTTTTCACGAGTGAGCTCCGGAGAATCCGGATAAGTGTCCTGAAGTGTGTGCTGAATCCTTTGATCCCCGGCATGGGTACATAGTGCAGTCTCCTGTGGCTACGGGGTGCCAAAGGAGTCGCAAGGATACGCATACACACACAACATTGATGCAGAGGGGTTTGGGTGGCTCAGCGAGGCTTAGGGGGTCTCATTCTTCACTAGTGAGCTCCTGAGAATCCGGATGAGTGTCCCGAAGTGTGTGCTGAATCCTTTGATCCCCGGCGTGGGTACATAGTGCAGTCTCCTGTGGCTTCGGGGTGCCAAAGGACTCGCAAGGATAAGCATACACACACAGCCCCTTGGGACAGCGCTTGGGCATTCTGGCCGTGGCGTGGGTGGGCAAGCTCTCTTGAGACCAGGCTGTAGGGGGCAGCGGGTGATGTGGGATGTGGGCTTGGTGGTGGAGGGATGGCTCGATTGGCGGAGGTGAGCCGGCTCCAGAGACACAGCAGCAGTGCGCCGGCAGGACAGCCGCAGAGGGGCTCAGGTGGTCCAGTGAGGCTCAGGGAGCAGAGGGGTGGTCTTGCGCGTAGGCTTGGTGGTGGAGATATGGCTCGCGCAGCTCGGGGGCCAGGGATGAACCGGGCTTCAGGCACACGCCAACAGTGCGGCGGCGTTGCAGATGCAGATGGGCTCGGATGGCTCAGTGAGGCTTAGGGGGTCTCATTCTTCACTAGTGAGCTCCGGAGAATCCGGATGAGTGTCCCGAAGTGTGTGCTGAATCCTTTGATCCCCGGCATGGGTACATAGTGCAGTCTCCTGTGGCTACGGGGTGCCAAAGGAGTCGCAAGGATAAGCATACACACACAACGTTGATGCAGAGGGGCTCGGGTGGCTCAGCGAGGCTTAGGGGGTCTCATTCTTCACTAGTGAGCTCCGGAGAATCCGGATGAGTGTCCCGAAGTGTGTGCTGAATCCTTTGATCCCCGGCGTGGGTACATAGTGCAGTCTCCTGTGGCTACGGGGTGCCAAAGGAGTCGCAAGGATAAGCATACACACACACACACACACTGACGGCATCTCATCAGCTTCCGTGCCCATCGGGCGAGGTTGCTGGCCGTGCCGGAACTAACAGTGAGCAGTTGTCAGGAAGGCGACGACCGGGTGGTTAACTATCGGCCACCGGGAGGGCTTGGGACACACAGGCAACTGTGGGGATGGGACCCCAAGTAGGAACAGTGCCGCGTGACAGTTACAGCGCAAGTGTGGAGCGCATTGCTCAAGTTCGCGGCCACCTCGCAAGGCAATCAGCGCAAGGGCTCCAGTCACGGGGAGTTGGTGCTGGGGGTAGAGGGCTACAGGCGCTAGTCGGTGGCGGATGCGCAAGTTTGGATGAGGGCAACCCAGTTTATCATTCTGAGCCCCTTGGGACAGCCCTTGGGTATTCTGGCCGTGGCGTGGGTGGGCAAGCTCTCTTGAGATCAGGCTGTAGGGGGCAGCGGGGTGATGTGGGATGTGGGCTTGGTGGTGGAGGGGTGGCTCGATTGGTGGAGGTGAGCCGGCTCCAGAGACACAGCAGCAGTGCGCCGGCAGGACAGCCACAGAGGGGCTCAGGTGTCTCAGTGAGGCTCAGGGAGCAGAGGGGTGGTGCTATGCGTGAGCTTGGTGGTGGAGATATGGCTCGCGCAGCTCGGGGGGCAGGGATGAACCGGCTTCAGGCACAAGGCGGCAGTGCGCTGGCGGTGCAGATGCAGAGAGGCTCGGGTGGCTCAGCGAGGCTTAGGGGGTCCCATTGTTCACTAGTGAGCTCCGGAGAATCCGGATGAGTGTCCCGAAGTGTGTGCTGAATCCTTTGATCCCCGGCGTGGGTACATAGTGCAGTCTCCTGTGGCTACGGGGTGCCAAAGGAGTCGCAAGGATAAGCATACATACACATGACGTAGTCCAGTGAGGCTCAGGGAGCAGAGGGGTGGGCCTGCGCGTAGGCTTGGTGGTGGAGATATGGCTCGCG
>LGRX02035347.1:28077-39012 GCA_001247695.2 Cymbomonas tetramitiformis
AAGGAGTCGCAAGGATAAGCATACACACACACACAAGGAAGGCTGGTGGTGCAGATGCAGAGGGGCTTGGGTGGCTCAGCGAGGCTTAGGGGGTCCCATTCTTCACTAGTGAGCTCCGGAGAATCCGGATGAGTGTCCTGACGTGTGTGCTGAATCCTTTGATCCCCGGCATGGGTACATAGTGCAGTCTCCTGTGGCTACGGGGTGCCAAAGGAGTCGCAAGGATAAGCATACACACACAACGTTGATGCAGAGGGGCTCGGGTGGCTCAGTGAGGCTTAGGGGGTCTCATTCTTCACTAGTGAGCTCCGGAGAATCCGGATGAGTGTCCCGAAGTGTGTGCTGAATCCTTTGATCCCCGGCGTGGGTACATAGTGCAGTCTCCTGTGGCTTCGGGGTGCCAAAGGATTCGCAATGATAAGCATACACACCCACGAGGCGGCAGTGCGCTGGAGGTGCAGATGCAGAGGGGCTCGGGTGGCTCAGCGAGGCTTAGGGGGTCCCATTCTTCACTAGTGAGCTCCGGAGAATCCGGATGAGTGTCCCGAAGTGTGGGCTGAATCCTTTGATCCCCGGCGTGGGTACATAGTGCAGTCTCCTGTGGCTTCGGGGTGCCAAAGGAGTCGCAAGGATAAGCATACACACACACACACAACGTTGGACATTCTGGCCGTGGCGTGGGTGGGCAAGCTCTCTTGAGACCAGGCTCTAGGGCCTATAGGGGGCAGCGGGGTGCTGTGGGATGTGGGCTTGGTGGTGAAGGGGTGACTCGATTGGTGGAGGTGAGCCGGCTTCAGAGCCACATCAACAGTGCGCCGGCAGGGCAGTCGCAGAGGGGCTCAGGTGGTCCAGTGAGGCTCAGGAAGCAGAGGGGCGGTCCTATGTGTGAGCTTGGTGGTGGAGATATGGCTCGCGCAGCTGAGGAGCAGGGATGAGCCGGCTTCAGGCACAAGCCAACAGTGCGCCGGCAGTGCAGTAGTGAGGGCTCAGGTGGTCCAGTGAGGCTTAGGAAGCAGAGGGCGGTCCTATGCGTGGGCTTGGTGATGGAGATATGGCTAGCGCAGCTCGGGGGGCAGGGATGAGCCGGCTTCAGGTACAAGCCAGCAGTTGATTTTTTACTATGCTGGCCATTCGTTGGGGTCTTGCAATCTCTTTCATGCTGCACAGTAATGCCTCGGGGTGGTCGTGGCTTTTCTGCCGCACGCGTCCCACTCATCAGGTTTGCCGGGTGATCTGTTTGCGGTGCAGCGCCGGGGTTCTCTTCCAACTGCCAGACAGACTGCGGCCTGGCCAGCCCACTCTACGCCATCATAGTCATCTTGCTGGTTGACTTCACCAACACACAGTTTGGATCTGCAAATGCAGACTGGCTGCGGTCTTCTGCTTCGTGGAACCTCTGCCTCAACGACGAGGTGCGATTCCTGTCGCCGGGATCTATGCTCCACCCGCGAGCCAGCCAGGCTGCCTGCAGGACCGCCCGGTGATCTGGCGTGCTGGCAGGTTGCCTGGATGCGAATTTCGTAGCAGAGCTGAAGTTCATTCCCCACGGTTTGCTGAACCTATCTAGATCTAGATGTGGACCGAGATTCCGTGGACCGTTGGATCGAGACGTGGCACGGTTTGGCCATTGGATCCCGGCCCATGTTGACAACATGGCGCCACAGTAGCCAGATCGAGATCCTTGTCACTGTGTATTAAGAAGATCCGACGGACGGAACTCCTCAGCTTCATTCTGTTCAAATTGAAACAGAATGGAATCTTAGTCGTTTCCCAACTTTGAAGTGTCCAAGGCTGGATACATTCCGGCTCCATCCAGTGGTTCTGATTCGACCGTGTTAATACTGCTAGCTCTCACATTGAGATGGCTTCTCGCCTCACTCCCGGTTTTCATCAAGGGCCCTAGATAGTTTACGCACATCAAGGGGATGTAATCGTATATTTTGCGTGCAGACTAAACAGTTGAGCAGCAGTCCCATGAGAAGGGAACAACCGTTATATTTTGTCACGCGTGATGAATTAATCTTAGGCCTGAATCAGCCAAAAAATCGCCATGCGTCGTGCACCCAAAAAAATCGCATTGCGTGGATATTTGTGGCTTTTAAGGAATTCACCACTACCCGCGATTTCTCACAAGCTCAGTATTTGAAGAAAACTAGCCTTGGAAGTTTTGGCTTGTTTTCTTGTATGCACAAGAGGCTGTTTCTGGTAATTCTGGATAGCGTTGAGTGCGCTGTAACCCGCATGCATGTCGTTTCCTTGACACCAAGCTTTGCCAGTATTGGACGCACGTAGACCTCAATACCAATATATTGTACACCAAGCACTGCATTCCGTTTTTGACATGCTTTTGAGCGTTTGTGTACAGCATTGTCGACTGGGACGGTCCGAGGAAAATAGTATGCATGCTTAAGATGGAAGGACAAATTTGACGGTGGACAACCATGCCTGGCCAATGGCTGCGTTGTGATTCAATCTGATGTGTGGATGGTGGTGGTGTGCAGAAGCGCACAAATAGTGGGCTTGATGATGAGTGTTGGTACAACGGTCTGCAAGATTTCCCACGAAACGAAGACTCTATCGTGAAGGAGTTTTTGGTTGTGCCCGGCAATTGGTACCTCACAGTGGAGGTATGTGACAACCTTAGCGTGCGGTACTCAGGTGTGGAAATCAGAATCACAGGATGTCATGTACGGATGTAGTTCGAATGACAAGGCACTGCGCTTAGAAGTTGGAATAACGGTTGTTGTGTATAACCGTGGATGCTCTTGTGTATAACCGTGGATGCTCTTGTGTATAACCGTGGATGCTCTTGTGTATAACCGTGGATGCTCTTGTGTAGAACCGTGGATGCTCTTGTGTATAATGCTCTTGTGTATAACCGTGGATGCTCTTGTGTATAACCGTGGATGCTCTGTGTATAACCGTGGATGCTCTTGTGTATAACCGTGGATGCTCTTGTGTATAACCGTGGATGCTCTTGTGTATAACCGTGGATGCTCTTGTGTATAACCGTGGATGCTCTTGTGTATATGGGTGTTGGAATGACAAGATGAGGCGTGTGGAAGGTGCAAGGGCCAGATCCTGCCTTTAATTGAGGCTCTCATATCAGGGCGCTGCCTGTTAATATCAGGGCACTGCCTGTTAGTATCAGGGCACTGCCTGTTGATGATTCACTTTCCACGCGATCAATCGAAGCGGACGTCAGAAAACCTCGTCGGTATTACGGGATCGCCGTTTTCATCCCTCGTGATTGTTTTTTGCTGCAGGGAGACTTCTATCGAACGGTGCAGGGCAAGGTGTTGGATGCCAGCAACGTATCGGATCCGAGGGAGTTGATCACCACTCCTATATGGCAGTCGTGCAGCGATGAGGTGTGTGCAACGCTCCACGATTTTCGCCAACGTCCCTCCCACCCCCATTTCCCAGTTTTATATGGCAATCCATGCGCCATGCAGTCCCTCACCAATCTTCGCCGCGCCGAGGCCATGCGGAATACCCTTTCATGAAGAGACGGGCTCGAAGCCACTGTGACAACCCCATATGTGCATTCCAACCTATGAATGGCTCATCCTTCAAACTACAGGTCACCAGCTTCACGTGGGCACATGTGCAGGCAGGAGTCAGCCGGAGGTCATTACTGATCGATGTTAAGAGCAATGCCGCATCAATGACGGCGTCATCCGCGCAGCATGACGAGCGCCCGCAGACATCAGAAGCCCACCATTTTCTAGGTGTCGTACACGCCCCCTCTTTGCACCCCGAAGTGCACTATCAACGACCCCGGCATGCCACTGGGCCTCACGCCTCGCCGTGCGCCGCAGGTTAATGCATTATCTGATGCTTTCAGCACATTCATTATCATCTTGTGAGTCTTTACATTCTAGCTTCAGCAGCATGACGCAAATGTCATCTTCCGAGTCCGCATTGTTACGCATGATGAGTATTTCTCGGCACTACTGTATAATTATCCATCCCCCTCCCCTCTCTCTAATGTGCACCCACACATCTGTCTTCGCCGGGGATGCTGAGGTTGTCAACATGAGATTGCGGCGGCTGGTGGAAACGATCCGTGCCATCGTGCCTGCCATTGGCAGGCCAGGCAGTACGGTTATTGAGATTAACGTCGTGGACATGAATGGTATGCCCTAGAGTCGGGTGATACCATCCATGTCGTGACATGGAATACCATCCATGTGCAAAATATAGGATAACTTTCTACGATATTTCCCCAAAAATTGAAAAATTCTCACCGGACCGATGGAGGCTCCTCGACGAGAGCTCGATAATTTTGAAATAATTTTGAATATCGGACGGTGAAAAAGTTGGTAAATTTAGGTCAAAGTTTGATCGAACGGGATGAAACAGAGATGGATGGTATTCAGCTCGGGTGGGATGGTATTCGGGCCGAGTACCATCCCCCACAGACGTCATTCTCAATGACCGGGCTGCCAGGGCAGGCTCTGAAAATTATGAGTTTCGAGCGCGCCCAAGGATCGTGTTCTTGCTGTGAGGAGTTTGGCCCCGGAGCTGGTGTGAGAAGCTACGGAGGAGTATGATAGGTGCCTGTGGCAGGCACTTCAGGAGCCTCGGCATGCTTTGGAATTTGCTACTTTGTCACAAGAGATGGACCCAACCTGTGTGGAACGGGGGAGCAGCACGGCGCGGAGGGATGGGCGGATGCACTCGAGTGTGGGAGCTCAGCCAGCTCACACCTGTCGACCTGTGTGAGTGTTTTGCGATGCTTGCAGTGTGGGCCGTAAGTAACGATGGCCGATCCCCTTGTCCCAACGCGGGCGCGGTATTGGGATTCCATTTATGCCGACGGCCCGTTCCTTCGATAAGCGGATTTGCTTTGCTGGACAGCAGTTTCCTAACCCGCTCTCTGCGCTCTCTGCATCTAAGGGAGGTCATTGCTTTTTGCAGCTTCCCCGACAGTTCCGTCTTCTACCTTGCCAGCTACTACCGAAGCGTCGATCATTCCGCCTTTCACCGCCCCACCACCGCCACCTGCCACCACTGTTCCACCCAGCAGTGTTTCACTCACCTTACCTACGGGGAGTCCTTCCACCTCACCGTCGACATCCCGGTCAGTACCCCCCACGCGAACGCTAAAAAACTGGTATGCTTCCACCTTCGAATACTATGGTTTGTTATTTACCGACTCTCCGACCACCTCCCCCACAACGGTCAGTCCAACCACCTCCCCCCCAACGGCCACTCCAACCAGGTCTCCCACTGTTACTACTGCTGTACCAACAGGCAGCCCAACCACGCCTCCCTCAACAGTGCTGCCCACAGCTAGTCCTTCAACCTTGAGCCCTTCTTCCTCTCCCACAAATTCCCCCACCATACCTCCAACCACAGTCAGCCCCACCCTTCCACCTTCGACCGCCAGTCCCTCGACTGTACCCCCTACCACATCCCCCACCATCAGCCCCACCTCATTTGCTTTACGGCCAGCACCTTCCCTGCCCGGAAAAGCCCAGGTCCCTACTGATCCACACCACCAGCTGCTTCCCGTGCCCAACCTCTGTGCAACAACTGCGTCAAAATTAGCCACTTATGCGTCATTTAGCTGGATCCCCAACTGCATCCCCCACCGGGTCCCCAACTGCATCCCCCACTGTATCGCCGATCACGGGGTTGCCCACCATCTCGCCGACTCGCTCCCCGACCACTGCATCCCCAGCGACAGTGCATCCCACCACGTCCCCAACAACGTCCCCAAGCACTGCATCCCCAACAACCGCTCCTTCCCTGACGCCACCGCCACCAGCTCCTCCACCTCCTGGGCAGAATCTAATCGAGTCCGTGAATTCATCGGTGGTCTTCTCTGGCCTTGACATTGCCGCGTTCGACAACGCCACCTTCGACGCATCCTTCCAAAGCTCCTTCATTTCCCAGATGGCCGCCGCAGCAGGCGTCCCGACCTCAGAGGCGTTTATCTTAGGCATCACTGCAGGGAGTGTAAGTGTCAACTCTGTCGTGTACTTTTCACCAGATCTTGCCACTTCTGACGGCTGCCTCCTTCTCCTCCTGTTAACCTCCGACACTGCCTCTGCCTTCTCCACTTTTGGCACCACCTACGGCAAGCTGGCACCTCGAGCATCTCTATCAGCACTTCTCTCCGAATCTACTCACCCCTCCAAGTCCCCCTCAGTCCCCAGCCCCCTCAGGCCACCACCGCCCACCCTGAGCCTCGAGGGCGGTCTCATCGCAGAGAACGCACCATATTCTATGTACTTCCAGCAAACGCCGGCCTCGACATGTCTCCGCATAGCGCCTCTCAACCTGCAGGTCGACGAGCTGCGAATAGGCATAGCGCACGGGCCAAGCCAACTGGCGTGGTACCACAACCGCACAACGCTCTGCCCAACGGATGCCTACTGCAGCGTTGATATCTGCGGCTTCATCGTGGGCACATACCAGTTCAACGGAACAATGACCTTCCTGCCCTCTGCTGGCATCCCTATTAGCAACCTCAATGGCACCTTGATTGTATACAGTGCTCCCAAGCACCGCCTCCCCCCTCCCCCACCCACCTCCCACCCCCGCCTACCCCTCCCCCTCCCCCCACCCCCACCCCCCACCCTCCCCCACCCCCCTACCCCGCCTCCCCACCCTTCCTCCCCCACCCCCCCCTCCTAGCCCCCTCCGCCCCCTCCTCCCCTGCCCAGCTACGCCTCTGCCGCCTCCTCCGCCGCCTCCCGCCTCCACGCCCTCCCTTCCCCCATGCCCCCGTGCCGCCTGTGCCAATGATCGCTCTCTCAGCCTCCAACTCCACATTCATGCTGGCGGACACAGGAGATCCTAACACCACGTGCATCACGACCGAGAACGCAGGCTTGGTGGGTGGTATCTTGACCGCCCAGGCCCAGAGCATCTCGGGCTCCAGCACACTGTCGTTGACCATCGACACGGCCGATCAGTGCGACGCGCGGACCAGCACATGCACCATCGCCTTCTGCGGCTTTCGCGTTGGCGCCTGGACTCTGGCAGGCACGCTAGCCGCCGATGGCTTCCCGGTCAGCACCATCACCGGCAACGTCGTGGTGTGGGACTCGCCCACGCAGGCTCCCACCTCGTCACCGACCCTGGGTCCCACGTTGACCCCCACCGTCACCACCATGTCCCCTGCACATCACGCCCCCTCCTCCCCCTCCCCCCTCCCTCCCCCGTCTCCCCCACCAGCTCCGCCCCCTCCCTGCCCAGCTCCCCCGCCGGCTCCTTTCGTCACTCCACAGGGAATGTCGTGCCCTCACCTCCGCCGATGGAGTTCCTCGAGCTTCAGAGCCTGTGGTGCCAGGGGAAGATTACGGCGAGCCCCGGACCACCCCCCACAGATCTACCTATTGGGCGAGGCGTACATTGAAGTGGATCTGAAGGCGGTCTACGTGGACGCGGGCGCCTACGCCATCGACGCGCGCGAGTCCTACGTGCCGGTGACAGTGCACGGCCTGGATGCGCTCTCGACTGACCAACCCACCGAGGAGAGCTTCATCTTGAGATACACCGCCTCGGATCGAAAAGGCAATGCAGCGCGGGTGGTGACACGACAGGTGATCGGGCTGCGCCTCAGCTCCCCTGCCTGGCCTTCGCACCAGACATGATGATCCGTGGCATAGACGCCGCTTATTTAGATCTCGCAGATATTTGGATCTCGCAGTGATAGCTTTGGAAGGCTCTTAACAAGCTTCGACCTGTCGCGTCGGCTGGGGAGAAGAGCTTTTACCAAACTTCTGTAAACAATCGGCTCGAAGCCAGCATCACACACACCACATTTAGGGTTTTAGGGTTTTCCTGCGGTAACGGTGTGGCAAAGGAGTCGGTCCCAGGATAAGCACACACACATGCCCAGTTGGGTCTCGCGAGTGGGCTGGTAGCTCGGATATCACCCCGTCTGGAAATCAGCGCAAAGCTGAGCATCCACACACACACATCAGAACAATCTGCGGGTGTGCTGCCGTGTCGTGTTTGGGATCTCACGGACCGCCACGAATACATGTTCGATGCCACACGGATCCGAGGCCTCTGCCATAGACACACGTGAGAGCGGATGTTCGCTCTTCGCCACCGTATCGCCATTTGGTGATCCGAGATGGAAACTGGGTCCGAGGCAGGAACCTTGAGCTCTCGTTCTGCACCTTCCCACCGCATCCCAGCAAGCGCTGTCTGCTCGTTGGCATGACCAGATCTTTTACGGTGCTTAGGCCGGCTCTCAGGTAGAAGGGCGCCAAGGCGAGTGCCCTCGCTCGATGTCAGGCAAACTCAGCGTTGATGAAGCTTATTGAGGGATTCCGATTGCCCTGCACGATCATCCCACGCAGTGGTTCAAATGGTTCAGCAACCACCTCAAAATATGAATCCAGATTTCCTGGAGCGATGAGATTGCGAGGAGGGGCCATGCCACCAGAGAACTTTGACTCCTTGCACTTAGGAATCGCACTAGGACTGTCAGCATGCTATAATTATGTATGAAGTTGGTAGGTGCACAGTGCACACATATACTAGGGCATCTCCTATATTGGCGATGCTCAAACTGTGAGGGGGACCTGCGGGACTGGGAGCCACGTTGGGAGCCAGGTGGCGGTGGTTGACCCGTGCGGCTGGCCCGCATCTGCGTGCCCGGGCAACGGCTCCACGGTGATCTGCGAGACCTGCGTCGATTCAAGCGCCTCAGCGTCGGGCTACTCCTGCCTCTGTATAAGCGGTGATGAAGGCGTGGATGAGGACTGGGAGGGGGAGGCGGCTACTCCGTCGCTGGACAAGGTCTCGCCGAGTCTCACTTTGGATACCGGCGAGGGCACCCCCGTAACGCTGAGCGGCGTGCGCGTCATCGTACACTGCCTGTACGTCAACGCGCCGTGGATCGAGCCCGGCTACAGCGCCTCGGACAACGTCGATGGCGATGTCACCGCGCAGGTGCGAGGATACTCTGCGGGCTCCAATTCAAACCGGCTCCGTGGCCGGTCCCCGACAAAGCCCTCTATTTGTTCACATTGGAGAGTCAGGTGGCAAACAGCGGCTCGTATGGAGAGCAGCCGGCTTTGTTACCAAGGCACTGGAAGGTGATGACAGCGGTGTCATATCCCGCCTGTCATCCGGCTCCGTCAACTGTGAGGCACAGAAGGAGGCTCGCTGGGATTGGCGTCCGTGACGTGCACACCGAGGGCTTTGCCTGAGAGCGGAACACGGTGCAGACCACAGAAAGCATGCAGACAATTGCGGGCGATGCAGCCTCATCAGTTGGTTTTGTTCCGCCAATGATCAATGACCGTTTGGTGTTTTGTCATTTTGGGCAACCGAGCTCGTGCTGGCGTCTCAGCGGCAGCTTCCCGCCGCGCAGGTGACGAAGTACGGCACGCATGCCCTGTGGGACACCTCCGTCGCCACTCCCGCTGATGACCCGTTTATCATCGAGTATGATGTGACGGACACTGCAGGGAACCGCGCCGGTGTGGAGCGGCGGCGCGTCTACGTGATCGACCCGTGCGAGGCGGAGGGCGAGGTGGTGTGCTCCTTCGTCACAGGCGAGTGCAGCGTGAACCAGATCTGCGTCAACAGCACGCAGGCGGTGGATGCGACGTCTTCGTCGCCCCCAGAGCTCGCTCTGGTGGGCCCAGAGTTGATCACGGTCAGTTCCCTTCCACATCCACCTTGATTGCGGGAGCTGTGCGTCGGGTTAACCTCCCTTGCCACCAACCCACACCATTTTGTTGTCGGGGAGTTCACGCAGCCTGGGTTCATCACCGAGGAGTCTTGGAACAAGCCGCAAGGGATGTTCATTTTTTTGGGGGGGGGTTGCACTGACTGTTCGCTTGCGCATGTCTCACTGACAAATCGCGGATTCCGTAGCGGCCCTTGCGGATCTCGCTCCGAGAGTGCAACGTCCTTTGGGCTCGTGGCCCGCCTCAGAGTGTGTTGGGAATTCCGAACGGATGCACAATGCACCTTCTCACGCAGTTCCCGTCTTCATCCCGACAAGGGAAGCCATTCACCGCACGGCCCGTCATCATCCGAATGAGAGTAGCCAATCACCGCACTGCCAGCTCTTATCCGGACGAGGGCAGCCAATCGCTGCACAGCCGGTCTTCATCCCGACCTGGCTACATAATCACCTCACAGTGAGCCTGCGGCAACCCCCGCTGCAGTCCGAAGGTTTCCTTGACAGACTTAATGCTGGCAGACGTACGGGGAGTTGTGAGCACCCAACCGCATCCTGGCCGGCGATGCGTATTGGGGTGTAGGGGATCAAGGGCCACGCGGACTGCGAGGGGGCGTAAGGTGGGGACATAAAGATCCAATGTCAGAGGTCATCATGGGCGGCTTTCTGCCCCACTCCCGAATCTGAGGCAGGGTCAGGCCCGTGTCTGCCGCCTCAGGTGAACGAAGGGGACTACTACGGCCCCTGTGGCCTGAGCTACCCGGCTGGCGCAGTGTGCGACCACGGTGCCACCGCAACCGACTCCCTCGATGGCGACCTTGCCGATCACATCACCGCATGCGAGACTGAGACTGAGACGAACCTGTTCAAAGTCCGTGGGCTGAGCGGGTGCCCCCTGGATACCCGTACCCCCGGCCTGTACAACATCACCTTCGCGGCGGCCAACAGCGCGGGGTTGCGCGCGGCTGCAGTGCGGCAGCTGCTCGTGATGATCAACTGCGTCTCCTACGAGCACCGGTGCAGCAGCTTGCTGGAGTGCAGCGTGAATGGGCTGTGCCAGTCGGATCTCGGAGGCGGCGGCGAGTCCGCCCAGCCGGCAGAGAACTCGGCGCCGAACTTGACCGTGGTGGAAGCCGGGGCAACCCCTCAGTATGTCGACGTGAAGCGGTTCTACGAGTGGGCCCTTTGCGGTTACAACGTGACCTCCACCGTGGAGTTCCCGTGCGACCCAGGGGTGGAGGCGTACGACGCTGAGGATGGCAACCTCACCA
>LGRX02035348.1:0-46326 GCA_001247695.2 Cymbomonas tetramitiformis
GACAGTCGAGGCCCTGCACTGACCCTCAGCCTCAGACAGTCGAGGCCTCTGCACTGACCCTCTGCCTCAAACTGTCGAGGCCCTGCACAGACCCTGTACCTCAGACAGCCGAGGCCCTGCTCTGACCCTCAGCCTCAAACCCCTACAAATTTAGGACGCCTGTACCCGGCATGTACCCGGCATGTACTTTGACAAGGTACATATGTACCTACCCACTCCCCACTTGGGGCCCAAAACTCAGTGAAAATCCGAGTTGTAAAAAAGTGCAATATTTTCACATATATGTCAAGGCCATGAGTGACTAAGACATCCTTGACAAGTTTCGATGTAAACAAATGAGTTATTCCTTCAGAAATGGACATCCGGAAAACAGGAGTGGCGTGTACCTACGTGTACCTACATGTACCCCGTCGACGGGCACACACTTCCAGAACGGTGCATGCGGGGTGCATGTGTACGCAATCGAGTGCGTACACGTGCACCCGGCATGCACCGGGCGGGTACATGTAGATACATGCCGGGTACATGGTCCCGCGTACGCATGCACTCAACGTGTACCATGCAGTACATGCTGAGTACATGCTGGGTACATGGTGTCTCGTACACATGTACCGGTCATGTACCAAATGGCAGACTAGTGCATGTTGGGTACATGTGAACGCACCCCCTTAGTACGACGTGGGTACATAGTAACCCCACGCGCGTTATATATGGCGTGCACGTGTACCGACAATGTACCATGTGTGAATTTAACAATTCACCATAACAAAAACGATCATTATATACAATTACATTTACCTATGTTTATCTATCATGCCTCATCGTCACTGGGATTCTCATCTCGGACAATCTGCTCAAAGAAGTCGGCTAGCGGATCCAAGACCACCGAGGTTTCCATGCAAGGATGCTTTCGAATCACCACTTGAGAAGCAATCTCCTCGGCAAGCACAAACGGTTCTTTTCGATCGAATTCAGTGGCCGGATTCTCTGGGTCCAAGACGTAGAAACACTTTGAAACACTTTCCGCTCCTATGATGGAATGCCTCGCACGCAAAGCGGCCGTTAAAGCTTTAGTTGGCTTCTTGAGCCACGAAACCTTGACAAACACGTACGGTCTTCCTCCAAGCTCCACTCGATAGATGTCATCCACCCGGCCAAACCTGGAATACAAGCATCACCCCCTCCCGACATCAAGCACGTATGCACCATCACATCGATATCAAATCAGTCTCGCACCGCTTGGCTCGTGCATGTTCGGCCCGCACACTACTGCACACGGGTACATGTGCACCCAAGACGTACCCAGTATGAAGACATGACGGGTACACATGCACCCACGCGTTCCCATGTTAGGTGTGTATGTACCGAGGGTGTACGGGTACTGGTGGTACATGATTGTGCACTCACCGGTCTGTTTTTGCCTTTTCCTTTGTTCGCTCGCGACCTTTCGTCCTCACCCTCTCGACGTAAAAAGATCGGAAGTAACATTGCACTGTCTTGAACTTTTTGTCCATGGATGCGGTCCGGAACTTCATCGTACCCACTTGCACTCGATTGAACTTGCGGCATCGAGGAGGGCAACCTTCGAGTAGAGCGCGCTCATACTCTGTGTATTGTCTTCCCAACCATGGGGTGGGGTCCAGGTCGATGTGCATCTTGTACTTGGCGGTACCCGGTGCGCCTTTGACCTGAAGGTGCGCCGTCTGCAAACAACACATGGCGCCTAAGCACTACGGAAATGCCGGGGACGTATGTACCGCGCGTGCACTGCATTACGGGTGCAGGCTAAATACACGTGTACCGGGCCAGCATTGGAAACGGTTGCGACCGGGTGCACACGTACTGACCTATGGTACATGGTGGGTACACGTGCACCCGCAATGCTCCACATGCGACTTACTTGGAGATGAGGTGGTTGTAGTTCTCCACGAGTTCCTCGAGATTTATGTAGTGCTGGATATTGTTCCTCATCCACTTGGTCAGCTGCTGTTGCTCGAGGTCGGTGAGATTGTGGGTTTTCCCCACGTTGTTGACGCCAACCGGGTCCACGGTGATGACCTTCGTGTGGAACGGGATTGGCACCTCTTGGCGTAATGCCACGAGAAGTCCACGCACGAACCGTATCATGTCCTGTCTGCCGATGCCGTTCATGATGCTCTGTATTGGAAACGCGTTGTTCTTCACCCATCTCCCGATCTTCCCATTATACGACTCGAACACGTACATCCAATACTCGCGAACCGGCCCGAGGTCAAACATCTGATCGACCGTGTGCGAAAGCAAGTGCGTGTTAAGTACCCACCAATGTGGTGAACACATTCCCCGAGTGCTCTCGATGTTCTCGAACCATTCTTGTACATACTTGTCCAATGACGCCTTGTCCTGTATCGACACACGCCCCGTGTATAGTGGGTGCACGCGTACCGGGGCATTCTATGTACCAGGTACAAGGAAAGTACATACGCACCGTTATTCTGTAACATATGTACCCGGCATGCACCGCGCCAGGTACGCACCGAGGACGCGTGTACTAGGCGTGTACCCGGTAAATGTACCCTACGGGTTTATGGTTACATCGTTACATTGCCCTAAATCCATATATGTAACGCCCCTAATATCATTTCCTTGGCGGGCCTCATTTTTTGTATGTCGTCCCTTAGTTGTGCAAAACATTTGGGGTGTTTCGGTGTGTTTTCCAAAATTTTTTAACTTTTACGTAGCGCATTTTTTAGAATTCGCTCGTGGTCGAGTGTCGGCAGTTCGCCCTCATACTTTGTGTAGCGTGTCTCCCTACCCTCCTGAGCCATTCCCTAAAGTTTTTCCCTTCCCCTCTCAGTATACGTATGGGGCTGTGTGAAGTCATTTGTGTCTTTAATTGGTAGGGTTTCGGTAGGGTTCGCCTGCATATCGTGGCAATGTCGTGCAAACTTGCCGAGTGGGAATGTAATCCTAATATTGCTATCAGTGTACCATGCATTCTTTTGTTTAAGTATATATATGCAGCGGTTCATTGCTGCCGTCCTCTTCTGTCGTTCGTACATGCCATGGGAATTCAGTTTATGTTCATTAGTTTCGTGTTGAGCATGTTTCGTAGTGCCTGTGGGCCCCGCCTGGAAGTTAATGTGTTGTTTATATAACTTAGCAGAGCCAAGGTGGGTATAGTACACCGGCCATGTACCAACTGAAGAACGGTAAGGTGCACGTGTACCCGGAGTGCACGCATTACTTTATGAAGGGAAGAACGCACCTTGCATCGACATCGTCGGTGTCGTGAACGGGTCGTTGTCGACCGTGTTGTCGCCATGCATGCGCCGGGGCCGGGCGAAGATACCGAGGGCGTCCCCGACGCTCCTACCCATGTCGCATGGATCTGCATACGGGAAGACATGACCCTAACTCGAGGCATGACCCAAAGATAGTTAAGAAATTCTCCAACGTTGTATTCGAAAAAGTCCCAGAGCGGTTCAAGCTGGATCCAGCCTTTGAAGAGGCCATGAAGAAAGAGGTACTTGACTCTCAACAGATCCCCTGGGATACGAGAGACATCCATTGGAGTCATTGGATCCTCGCTACATCTTCGGACGCTTTGTGGTCGCAGTTTCAAAGAGGTACGCATTTGCTTTCCTTTTATTGTGATTCATGCTCAATGCACGCCGATCGGTGTATGGATGTCGCAGCTGTGGTAGCGAAGAACGAAGGACCTCTGCGACCATCGTTGTTTGGATGTCGCAGTTATGGAAGCGAAGAACAAAGGGCTTCTGGACGAACAGGAGGATCAGACCGTTGACGAAATGGAAACGACAACGGCAACCGTGGGAGATTCTCGTAGGAGCTCAAGACAAAGGAAACGGCCGTCCGCTTCGAAGGCAGAGTTGAACCTCAACGAGATATCTGGTTCCTCCAGGGATGTGACGAAGGCACCAATTTACTCCGAAACTCTTCCGAAGGGTTTCTACGACAACTGGGCTCCGCTAACAGATTCGCAAACAGAAAACTTGATTCCACTTGTTGACAAGCTAATTGACCGAACGCTGACGCTGGATGAGTTGAAGGCTCAAATTTCATACTTAAAAGGGCTTGACTTTATCCAGGAATCTCTTTTGTATCTTGCAGAGGAAGCGCACGACTTCCATGCTTCCAATACTGCTTTGAAAACTGAATCACCGGCGTTCAAAAAGCTTTAGAGCCTAAAGAGTCTTGAATTCAAGTTCCAAGAGCACCACAGTACTGAAAATCCACATACGGAAATTGACCCTGGGAGCATGATAGAGGTTCCTCACTTCCAGCAGAATACAGGTTGTCCGATATTGTTCGAAGACAGGCCAGCAAATGTGATCACGATACCATTGCCTGAAAGTGGAGGTGAGCCAAAATATTGGGCTCAAGTAATGACATATCAGCAGCTCCAAGACGAAATCCGTCGCCTCGAATCCGCGTTGTCAGGACAAATGATGCCTGATCCACAACACGACTGGATCAAATTCGTGGAGTACTTTCCGGGATGGACTACAGAAGATCATCTAAAGCCGCTCTTGAAGCTGTACTCTCCATATCTTGCGGATTCACTGAACTTACAATTTGATTTTATTTACATATTTACATATTAATCCGATCGGTGTTTCATTGGAATGTCATATATCGCAGTCTGTTGTCGCGGGCAAAAAGACCAACGCCAAACAAGCGATCAAAACGGAGGCGGATCGTCGTAAGCTGAAATACGGTAACGCCACCGGTAAGCAGCAGACTAGTCATATCAAGAAGATGGAAAAGATCCTCGCCGGCATCCCCGATTCCATCAAAGAATTCTGGGGCCAAATCAAAGAACACCATCTTCGCAAAATAATGAAGGAGTCCAGCACTTCGAGCCTCGACCGTCTTGGAGGTATGTGTCGCTCACTTATTGGCGAGTTCAGGAATCGATCCCGCCCAATTGGGTGGAGTTGTGAAGGCATGTCGCGTGCCCAATGTCCACTAGCGTCCCCTGCATGGTTGCTTGCATGACACATGCTATATATCCCCACAAATAGGAAGCAATCGCCTTCAATTGCGCTTAAGTATGGGAAATCATTCCTTAAGTATGGAAAACATTTACAATTAAGTGTTTTTTGGGTGTTTTTTTTTGGTGTTTTGGGGGGCGTTTTTGCTCATAGTCGGTATATTTGCCGGTATACAGGTGCGCTACCGGGTGGGAATATGTTCATGTGACCAATCCCCAAGTTTTCATGACGATAGTCACCCAACAAAGTCGAAATGTAAGTTGTAATAGGAGATTGGAGAAATTTTACATGTCCCAAAATCATGAAAATTGGGTTGGATATGCCGAAAATCTGAATATACATGGTGCACGGATGCATGCTATGGCGCTCTTAAAGTTACATGGCGGTCATACGCAGCATACATAATAACGTGAATGCACATCGATGTCCGCGATACGCGACAATGCCTACAATCCCCAAAACACCGTTTTTTGCAAGAAATTCCATCCGCCCTTTAGGGTTTAAGACCCTCCCCAGGGTGCCAATATATCGCAGGGCTAATTTTGACTCGATAGCATATCCACTCGTGACGTTCCGGACTCGGCAAACTCAACTTTTCATAGGGGCAATGTACGAGATACCGGCTGCTTTAACCGACATTTTGAGGATCAAGGCGACCTCGGATGAAAAATTTGATAAGACACTACGGAAAGAGCAGGTCAAGAATTTGACAACATGGGTCCTCAAATTTTCAAAGGACCGTCGAGGAGGCAGGTAGTATAAGCAAAATTCCAGTCATTGCGGTAGAATCGGCCCTTTTTGGGTAAATTCTAAGAACACATCGAACGCCATGACGTTTGAAGCTGAAACTTTTGGATGAAACGCCCACCCAATGAATGACACTTGCTTTTTAGGGTACTACATGATGCACGAACGTTAGATTTGGCGATGCTATTGTTTAAGGAGCACATATGAGGCATCCCCATCGATGTACCCAAGGGATGTACCCAAAAATATCGACTTTTCATTTTCTTTCCGGCGGCATACGGCGGTAGCCGGCGTTTGAGTACACGTGATCAAATAGCCGGCATGCGCGCATCCGCTTATGAGGAATCGGTTTAGGGTATTATCAAGACTTTTGCCCACGCGATCAGTGCACAAATGACACGGGGAAAACTGCATACGTTGGGTACATCGTGATGTACCCAAGGCCGGGTAGTGGACACGTACTTGTACTCCATTGACGACGCGGTCTTCTTCGAAAGGGCGTCGTATATCTTTTCCCTGTGCTGAGGCATATCTGACCCGAGGTTCTTCTGCCTGTCCGAGAATAGGTTCTTGCCGTCTGCAGGAACGTAAAGAAGAGTCTTGCGTCTCGCGATCTCCGCTTCCGCACCTTTCTTCTTCAGTGTGGTAGAGCTTCCTGAAGAAGAAGACTATGCCTGCTTGCACGCCGCCACTTCGGCGGTCAATAATGCAATCTGCACGCACATCAGGGTGAGGATGAAGGCCTGCTTCTGCGGTTCCTGAAGCTGGTTTGCTCCGAACTGGACTTGCGAAAGCTGTTGCTGCCCGATGAGCTCCATGAGCGTTGCCGTCTGGTCGACGTTCTGAATTGTCTCGGGGCGCGGGACTGAAATCGGACTCAGTTTCGGGCTTGGGATCTCAAGCTGACTCCGGGTTGGCCATATCGCATTTAAAGGATAAATGGATAAATGGATAAATGGAGAAATGGATAATTCACCAAGTGAAAATACAAAACGGTCCTCAAAGAATTTTCAAGTGAAAATACAAGGACGCGTCCCTCTTCCGGAATATCACCGCACCCCCCTCCCCGACAAGTGAAATTACACAACGGGCCCCGGAAATACTGAAAATACACTTTGGTCTCCTTTTGTGGAAACATGCACCGACACCTCCCCGAAAAAGTCAAAATGCAAATCAGGTGAAAAACAACAAGTGAAAATACAAGGACGCGTCCTTCGTCCGGAATATCACCGCACCCCCCTCCCCGACAAGTGAAATTACACAACGGGCCCCGGAAATACTGAAAATACACTTTGGTCTCCTTTTGTGAAAAAATGCACCGACACCTCCCCGAAAAAGTCAAAATGCAAATCAGGTGAAAAACAACAAGTGAAAATACAAGGACGCGTCCTTCGTCCGGAATATCACCGCACCCCCCTCCCCGCCAAGTGAAATTACACAACGGGCCCCGGAAATACTGAAAATACACTTTGGTCTCCTTTTGTGAAAACATGCACCGACACCTCCCCGATAAAGTCAAAATGCAAATCAGGTGAAAAACAACAAGTGAAAATACAAGGACGCGTCCTTCGTCCGGAATATCACCGCACCCCCCTCCCCGCCAAGTGAAATTACACAACGGGCCCCGGAAATACTGAAAATACACTTTGGTCTCCTTTTGTGAAAAAATGCACCGACACCTCCCCGAAAAAGTCAAAATGCAAATCAGGTGAAAAATACCAAGTGAAAATAAAAAGCAAGTTTCCTTTTTCCAGAATAATTATGTCTCACAGAAAATATAACAATGACAACCCTTGTCACCATTGACAGCTAATAAGAAAGTGATATTGAACTGATAATAAGAAGTCCGTGCTGAATATTTTTGAAACCTAAAATTATTGTCATCGATGACGATATTTCTAGGTGCTGAAAAAAAATTATTTCATACTTTATTTATTAAGTAGAAAAATTTGTCATCGATGACGATATTTTTAGGTTGCATGAAAACATCAAGTTACAACAACAAGCTTGTCATCGGTGACGTTTTTCTCACTATTTGTAAAATAGGTCTACACGGGTTGATAACTTACACGCTGCGTAATTAGAGACTTGTTCTAAAGTCTTTAACGCAAAGCTGAATATTATGACCGGTCCAGAATCTTTGCAGTTTCAAAAGTCATTAAGATTCTTTCGGATCCAATCTTGTAAGACTTCTTAAAGAAGCGCTGTCTTAGAATGTGCCGCACGCAATAACAAGTCTGCGCAACTAGCTGATACCAATGAGCTACTAGGGAATCAGTATACGATTGCGCCGCGGTTTGTTGCGAGTTCATCGTAAAGACATCGACGGTTAAAATAACTTAGACGCTGCGTAATTAGAGACTTTTAAAACTGCCGCTATCTTTGACGTTGAAGGTAGTAACTCATCAAGAGAAAAAAAACGTCCGTGATTGGTGACGGACAGTTCCATACTTTTTGAAATAACTGCGGAACGTCCGTCACCAATGACGGAAACATCCGTCATCGACGAACGAAAAAAAAGTATAGGCTTTGACTCCTTTCTCGTTCGAAACAAAACTGTGAGAGCCCGCAAGAAAATTGATCTCCATGGGGGTAATATCCTCAGGAAAAACTTGTCACAAGCATTCGGTCTCAGAAAAATATTGTCATCGATGACAAAATATTGACATCGATGACAAAAATAGTTCTAAACGTAGATACGTCCAGTGAATAAACAGAACAAGTACCCAAAGCGTCATCGATGACAAAAATATTGTCATCGATGACAAGGAATACCATGTTCGTAGAAAAATAACGACTAAATCAACGGCAAGAGAGGTAAGTTGTCATCGATGACGTTTCAGAAAGAAATAAAACTTGTGCCAAAAGCGAACTCGTTGACAAATTAGGTGGAGTCGTCATCGATGACAAAAAAGAGAAAACTAAAAACAGCGACACCAATGTAAACTTTTTCACCGCAAGATGTTATCAATAAAAAGTCTGAAAAAATAAAAGCATACCTGCACTTTCACCTTGAGCTCCCGAGGAACAAACCTCGGCGCAATCGGATACTAATTCGCTAGCTCATTAATATCAGCTATTTGCTTAGATGTTTCACTGCTTGCAGCACAAGCAACAATAGGTAAAATAGCGCTTCTTAACGGAGTCTTGCAAGATTAGATCTGATTGGGGTTTAAAGGTGACTTTCTAATGTGGAACTGGATTGGTCCTTATTAGCGTTGCGTTGAAGACTTTAAAAGACTTAACAATATTTCGCTTTCTTTATATTTACAAACTCCGCGACAGCAGACTCGAAATTGTTCTTTTTTAACTTTCACTCTTGAAGCGTTTGGCTTCCCTTCTTTTCTTAGTAGTAGCTTTCCGCTCGCAGACGTTGCAACGTTGCCACCTTCCTGCCTAGCGGCTTCTATTTTCTATAATTATTCCTATAATTTCTTAGTATAAGCGTGAAGCACGCGTTATTCGCGTTATTCTATAATTTATTTGTTCGCAGACCTATTTTACAAATAGTGAGAAAAACGTCACCGATGACAAGCTTGTTGTTGTAACTTGATGTTTTCATGCAACCGAAAAATATCGTCATCGATGACAAATTTTCCTACTTTATAAATAAAGTATAAAACAATTTTTTTTTCAGCACCTGGAAATATCGTCATCGATGACAATAATTATATGTTTCAAAGATAATTAACACGGACTTCTTATTATCTGAATATCAGTTTTTTATTACCTGTCAATGGTGACAAGGGTTGTCATTGTGATATTTTCTGTGAGTCATAGTTATTCTGAAAAAAGGAAACTTCCCGTTATTTTCACTTGGTATTTTTCACCTGATTTGTATTTTGACTTTATCGGGGAGGTGTCGGTGCATTTTTTCACAAAAGGGGACTAAAGTGTTTTTTCAGGATTTCCGGGGCCCGTTGTGGAATTTCACTTGTCGGGGAGGGGGGTGCGGTGATATTCCGAAAGAAGAACATGTCCTTCTTTTTTTCACTTGTTGTTTTCACCTGAATTGCATTTTGACTTTTTCGGGGAGGTGACGGTGCATTTTTAAAGAAAAGGAGACCAAAGTGTATTTTCAGTATTTCCGGGGCCCGTTGTGTGATTTCAGTTGTTGGGGCGGGGGGTGCGGTGATATTCCGGAGGAAGGGCACGTCCTTGTATTTTCACTTGTTGTTTTTCACCAGAATAGCATTTTGAGTTTTTCGGGGAGGTGTCGGTGCATTTTTTCACAAAAGGAGACCAAAGTATATTCTCAGTATTTCCGGGGCCCGTTGTGTAATTCCACTTGTCGGGGCGGGGGGTGCGGTGATATTCCGGAAGAAGGACGCGTCATTGTATTTTCACTTGTTGTTTTTCACCTGATTTGCATTTTCACTTTATCGGGGAGGTGACGTTGCATTTTTTACCAAAAGGAGACCAAAGTGTATTTTCAGTATTTCCGGGGCCCGTTGTGTAATTTCACTTGTCGGGGAGGGGGGGTGCGGGGATATTCCGGAAGAGGGACGCGTCGTTGTATTTTCACGTGAAAATAATTTGAGGACCGTTTTGTATTTTCACTTGGTGAATTACCCATTTCACCATTTATCCATTTATCCATTTATCCTTTTTTTGCGCGACGCGGGTTGGCTTGGGTGGGAGTAACGACCCAAGTGCAGGAAATATCTCATCCGCAAATCTCCCCCGTCCAGGGACTCTTGTCCGACCTAGTCTTGGTAGGCATCTTGGTAACTCCAAGGTGAAGTTCTAAATAATACTACTCTAAACGGTGTTTGATTCCGAAAAATTCAGTGTGCCACACCGAAAATATTCAGCGGAACATTTTCGTGAAGTTTCTTTTGCAATTAGCGAAAGGAACAAAGCTGTGGCCCCGACAGTTTCGTGGCTGATATATACATTGCCACAGTTTTTAAACCGTCACCGTCACCCGACTGTGCCAACGGGTTGCTGGTCAGTGATTTTGACTCAGCCAAACCACTAAAATTCCGCTGCATTCCAATTTAAGCAAAATAATATTTACTATTTCTTCCGAGTATGTGGATAGTCGCATCTCGTGGAATGAGGCCTTCTACCGCGGAATGTTGGAGTTTCAAAACTCCAAGATTCCGCCCGCGACACCCACATGTCCGGTTCGCTACATAACTATGATGAACGGCTGCAAGGTGCACCTGTCCAACTTTTTATTTATTCCTGACACACAAATGCGGTGTTTTATGCCTGTGTTCAGGTCTCTCAAGTGGCATCCGCACTTGCAAGCAAGCGTGCGGATGCGTACGGGTAAACCCTAGCGAAAAGGCGGGACCTGAGCATTCGCGTTTTCGCTAGAGCTAATGCCAAACGTTTTAACGTTCCACAGGTGTTTAATATGCGGATATGATATGTGTGGCATGTGCGTGTCGTGCATTATGCGTTCATGGTATGCGTGAGCTTGCATCTCGAGATCTGCGGAACCAATCTATCCCCTCGCACTAGTTGCGTTCGCAGACGAGATCCAGGCACGGATCGCATGCGCGCTAAGCACCGTCTTCTTCCTAAGACACCTAATAGGCTCTGTGCAACACATTACCGATTACCTTACACGATGATATATTGCAAACATACTCTATTGCACAGGAAAATTCGGCTTCTGCTTGCGCTTGCGGAAGGCTTTGTAAAGGTAAAGTGGCATTGTAGCCTACAGTTCGAATGAAGATTTGTTTCATGGTTAGGGGTCTGCCACATCATACCATTAGGATGGGATGCATTTTTATGACCAGATCTTTTTGGCACCTTCTTCATTTTTATTCTTTGCATCGCGGCTACTTTATTGGTTCAAACTGATTCAAGTTTATTTGAGTGGTTAAGTCGAATAACCTCACAAATTTCCCCGAAAGTTTCGTGATGCGTGACGGCCAGCTGTCGGTGTTCATTCGCGATTCGGAGGTCCGCCCTTCGATTGCCCTATTCGATTTTCTCAGTTCTTGTCGGCTTCCCGTGGGCTGGAAAAAATCATTCTCAACCCCCCGATTCTAAGAAATGAACGACAGGGGCTAATTCATGCCACGAAATCATTTTTAATTTGGGTTGCGCTTTTGAAACCTGTGGCGGAATGTGGTGGGGCCGTAGTACTACTTCCTGCCCTATCCTGGTGCTGCTTGGGCCGTGAACAAGACAGTATCGGCCTCGATCCTAATCAATGGCCGGGACACAGTTGGCTGTGCTGAAATGAAGTTGAAGAAGTCAGTTGTAGGCCACTTATAAATGACAAAGCTGGCCAAGTCTTAACAATTCGGCAGTGGAGTAACGAGAAAGCGAATAGTTTCACTGCAAGCAAGAGGAATTTGGGAACATACAAGGGCCGCTATAGTACGGCAGCGGATGTGTGTAATGTCGGACGGCATGCTGCTTCCATCGAGAGTTAAGAGCTGGGTCATGCATGACTCAATGAGTTCCCAGGCAGCGCGGTGCAGGCTGAGAGTACACGGCAATAGCAATAATGCAACGGCTCCGAGCGGGGTGGGAATCGGGAGGACGTGGTCTCAGGAGCCTCTATGGCAACGGCTTGACGGGCACGGTGCCCACAGAGCTGGGAGAGCTCACGGCGATGACTTACCTGTAAGTGCCCCATCATGAACAAGGGCAACGTGGCTGCGGCACACGTGGCATGTGCTGGTATTGTGCCATGATGGTCTTGTGAGATACGGATAGTGGTAGGCTGTTTAGTGAGTGACGTGGATATACTATGACGGCGATCTGACTTGTGCAGTGTGCTGTGCAAAGCTGTATCGCTTAGCGACGCTGATTCCATGAAGGCGGCAGCACGGAGCTTGATGAAGTGGCACGCCTTTGATGACGACCGGTCACATAGCAGTGGTGAATCGTGCCTGGCCAAAATCTCTCGAGCTGATGACATTCTTGGGCACGTCGAGGTCTCGGTGTCAGATGTCGGACGGAGTGGCAGTGCTGCGGTGTTGTCGGACGGTGTCCGAGATTCCATCGAGAGTCACAAGCTAGGTCACGCATAACTCAAGGGGTGGCAATGCTCCGGTGATATCGGACGGCATGGAGCTTCCATCAAGAGTCATGAGCTATGTCATGCATGCCTCAAGGGATGATGGTGCCTAGGCAGCGCGGTGTAGGCTGAGAGTACACGGCAATGGAAGATTATGCGCCAGCGTGAAGGGGCGGGGTCGGGAATCGGGAGGACGTGGTCTCAGGAGCCTCTTTGGCAACGGCTTGACGGGCACGGTGCCCACAGAGCTGGGAGAGCTCACGGCGATGACTTACCTGTAAGTGCCCCATCATGAACAAGGGCAATGTGGCTGCGGCACACGTGGCATGTGTTGGCATTGTGCCATGATGGTCTTGTGAGATACGGATAGTGGGAGGCTATTTAGTGAGTGACGTGGATATACTATGACGGCGATCTGACTTGTGCAGTGTGCTGTGCGAAGCTGTATCGCTTAGCGACGCTGATTCCATGAAGGCGGCAGCACGGAGATCTTGATCTTGATGAAGTGACATTCTGCCGTACCACGCTCAGGCTCGTAGTACGTAAAATAACAGCAATCGTCTATAATGGGCCCTGGGACACAAATCAAGATGGTAATAACCACCGAGGAGAGAGGATTTGCCATATGTTGCAGTATGAGCGCGCCGCGCTCATTTGCTGCTCTAGTGTGTTTCAGTAGCACAAGCGCGGTAATGCCGGTAACTCACACACATTTCCTAAAATCCGGTGTTTCTCCTTTGGTTGTTTTCGGTGTCAAGTGCACATATAACGTCGCTTGCTGATGTTGGGTGCGTTACTACACTTGCGCGTATCGTTTGATTGATCCCCTGTGTGGTCGCTTCTTCGACACGCAAGAGCGTTGATAATACTTATGCACATGAGGGCATATTGTCGTCGGAACGAATTACAAAGGTCGGTCTGCACATGAGCAAGGCTGCCCACACTTTGCTCCTAGGGGGTGGGGGGCAGGGCACTTAAGGATCAGGGGGCGGGGAATGCCAACCTCTCCCTCCCCGCCCCGACCTTAACTTGGACGCTTAGGGGGGGGGAGAGTATTGTCTTACCAATCACACCAAAAGTTCCCACAAAAAAAATAAAAGTGTGCTAGCAAGGCAAATTGCATACTCGTGAAATCTAACATCATACTAGTGGTTGAAGGCAGTAGGCAAGTGCTCGGGTCCCTTGTTAAAAAAGCCCCACTTACAGGATGAGAGTTCATTTTTCTTTTTCTTAGGTTGCATCGTGGGTATATATGGCGGTTGGACTTGGCTAGCAATATCGAAGGTGCCTTTGAGGGGGCACAGCCGCCAAGCAGAAACCGGCAGAAATAGTGGGGCTTAAAGCCCCGCACCCTGGAGGGGCGTTTCCTCCCCCGTCTTGGGGGATGTTCTTTATCATCGTTGTTGAAAGTCATCATACAGCGGGTTCATTCTGAAAATCATCATACAGCGGGTTCATTCTTCGGAATCCCGGCTCTTGGACCCAGCGCTGGTCACCAATGCTTAGGCGACGCACACCTGCCACATTCTCATAATCGTCGCTCTCGGCCATGGCCGTCGACTGCCTATGACGCATCAATGGATTATTCACTTGAATCTCGCGCTCATCCTGCCAACTTGCACAACCCATATCTGTCACTTCGTCATCATAATCGTCTATCTCAGACATTGCAATCGAACTCGAACGTATTTTGATGTATTTGCTGCCATCGACATTGTCATTATCGTCTTCCTCATCTTCATCCTCGGCATCATCGCCGTCATGCGCACTGGCCATCTCGTTGTTCCTATGCCTTGGGGGCTCCTTTGTGTGCCACAGGCTACATATCACACACACGAGAAATCCAACATACACCAGCAAGACAGGCCAGATCAGCAGGTGCTCCAGGAGCACTTCTTCCTCAGCAGTGGTCTCCAAGCAAGCGAGATAATTTCCCAACACTAGAGTGTAGAATAAGACCCCATGCGTCGCGGTTGTAAATATCTGAACCAGCGGTGTCGCATCTGGGTGCAGACTGAGATTGACACAGATGGCAGCGAAACAGATCGTCATGGCCGTGGTGATCTGCGTGATACTCGATTCGTCCAGGAATACGATCGCACACGCCAGGCATAGCTTGCGCAGCAGGTCACCGATATCGTACCACCACACCTCCACGTGGTAAGCGCTGAAAATGAACCCGGCGTGCATGATGGCCTCCGCCTCCAACCTGGCGCACTGGCTCCGCACCGGCATCTCGCCGCACTTCTCCTCCTCACCATGATTGGTAGCAGCTGCAGCATTCCAAAATACACGCAAGGAGAGACGCACATCGCCATGATTCACCGACATCCACTGAAGAAGCGTGTCGATGAGCACCTCAGCGTCCCCCACCGCGTCATTGCCGCAGGCGCGAGAGCGATGAGGGTTGGGACGAGAATGATGCCTCATGTCCGTCGGTACAGCACCCATGTCACACCTTGGCGACGTCGGTGTCGTGCTGGTGGCGGAAGTCGAGGTGCGTGTTAATTGTAATGTCACATTTGAACTTGCTGCATGCGCCGGTTGATAACTATAATTCTTGCCAAGCTTTGAGCCCCTCTTGTTGCCTGGTGTCCGCTCCATCTTGGCCACTAAGGCCGTTAGCTCGTCGAATGTGATGGTTTCAAGGGCGAGCAGTGGATCTTGACTGACTTCTTGTGTGTCATAAGCGGGGTCGAGTATTATTCTGGCGGCGTGAAGCCGGTAAGCACGCCGCTTCATCTTAGCCAGCCACGGCACACGGTACTTCACCAGGAGCATGAAGAGAAATGCGGGCAAGCCTATGGGATACAGCAGCACACCGAGCACGGCCAGCGGAAGGTTTCTGCGGTGAGGTCCCACCCAGCACTGCACGTGGAGATCGCTTACCAAGTAGTACTCGTCATGCACCGCCACGCAGTTGAAATAGGACAGCATTATACTCGAGATGCATATGTACGAGATGTAGAGTATGAACGAGATGGTTCTGATGAAGAACATTTTGTACTCACTCGGACTGATCAGATGTCGCCGCTTTTGTCGCGACCGGAAACTGACGGCTGCAACGATCCACATGAAAGCAACGCCCGCAAAGGGCGTCACGAGGCACACCGCATGCGTGGTCAGGAAGTTAAGTCCCCCGAGACTGCAGCCCGCATCCGGGAGACCCGAAATGCTCGGGACCGAGAAATTGAACATTTGCAGTGAGCGAAGAAGGGAGCTGAACCCGCGCGGCCACGCGACGTTGTAAACTGCACCAAAAGATGCCAAGATCTGGCTGAAGCTCAGAAGAACAGCAGCCAGCTGTTTCAAGCTATTCCTGAATTGCTCTTGGGGGGTGGATGATCCAGAACCCGTAGCCGTCGCGCAATCCGCATCAATATTTACACTTGCGTGGTCTGAAAGTGTTGAAACATTCTCTCGGAGCTGCTCGTCCTTCAGCACTTTCAACATCGTGCGTGGGTTCAACCTGCCGGATTGGCCATTCTGCCTCACCAGCTCCTCACCCTCTGTGCTCATTCTGCTGCCCACCTTAGATGACTTTGCGACAGTGTCATCCGTCAAATTGCGTGAGGCGCTGCTCTGCATTCTCCGCATCCTTATGGACGTCTGCGTATCCGCCCCCATGGCCGCATACAGGCTCACCCGGCTCTCCTGCCCTGGCTCACCACGTGCATCCTTGTTGGCCTCTCTGCCAACATCATCAAGAGCTCCCACGGTGCTACCGGCATGCTCCTCGCAGCCTGCCGGTGTAACTGCTTGCGATGTGACATTTGGCACTGCCTGAAAAACGCTGCCCGGATTTCGTAGGATTGCAATGCGTTCGAGCTCATCAATGCCTCCAGCAGACACGCAGACGTCTCGAGCTCGGCCTTTAGCTTTCCGCCCATTCAGGAGCATCATCGAACGTTTCTGCAGCTTCTGCTCCTCAGTTTCTCGTAGCTGCTGCAAGACCGACACCGAGAAGCGACGGATCTGAGTGAGCGACGATGCGGACGATGCCCGAGCCTGCCGCACCACTGAAACCGCTTTTTCCCTCACAACGAGCTCCACGTTTCGGTAGAAGGGGCGCTGAAGCCACGCCACTAAAAGCAGCAGACTAACACCCAAGAGAACATACACCCATAAAGCACCCTTGGTGCCACAATCTTTGCAATACCCGTCATCCCCGAGTGTCCAGCCATCCTGACAGGCTCCGCATAGCACAGCGTCGTGCCCCTCACGACAGGAGCTGAGTTCAGTGCTTTCCAAAACCTCCACCTGTCCAGTCTCAGAATAGCGGTGAAGCATGCCATCTGTCTCGTACGTCTCCGAGGTGACCTCGCCGAGACAAATATCGTCCGGCTCACACTTGTAGAATTCGGTTTTTCCCGTGTCCTTTCTCCAATAGCCGGCCAGCCCGCGCATCAGCCCGTAATGGCACCGCGCGCCCTCCGAGCACCTCTCGCAAGTCTGGTTCACGAGCGCGCCGCCTTTGTCGGGTTCGCTCTGATAAAAACCGTCGTCACACACGCATACGGCCTGGAGCGTATCTGCGGCAAACTCGTGGCAGAACGCTAGAGCATCCACATACCATGACCCGTTGAAGAGGCATGTGTACTTTGCGTGCGTGTTCGGAACACAGGCGAGGCACTCCGCCAGCCCCTCCATAGGCGCAACCTTTCGCTCTACGCATTCCTCGGAGCAGACGTCAACGCGGCCCGTGTCCTCGCTGTGAGTGCCGATTGGACACGCGGCACAGCTGCTCGAGTTGAGCTGATCCTGGTAGGAGCCCGGCTCGCAAGGAGTGCAGTGGTGGAGCTCATCTGGCGCGTGATAGTATCCCTGCGCGCACACACACTCATCCTGCGACACTTCGTCCGGGCGGAGCGTCGTGAGGCCGTCGGTGCTGCCCTCGTAATTGCACAGGCGGCAGGCTTCATCTCGACCGTGTGTTGTCGACATAGGACCATACCGGCCGTATCCACATGGCTCGCAGGAAACCTGGCCGTCGGCGTCGGAGGCAGCATTGTAGTATCCAGCAACACATTCGCAGCTCAGCCCGAGTTCGTCTGCCACCTGGTGATCGAACTCCTCGTTGCACGACGCTGGACTGAAGTTGTACTCCAGGGGTGTATTCTGCAGGGCGCAGCCTTGCGGATCCGTCCAGTTCCACGCCGGAAGCTCCTCCATCGCCTCCTGCTGCTGCTCCCGGTCGACGAAGCGCACGTAGACGACGTAGGCACCGTACGGGATCATGGAATCCACTTGGCTGGTGTACCTGCCCACAGCGCATCGATCCATCCCGCGTGCTCATGGCTCCCCCTCATAAATGCTCCACAGCCTAAAACTCGCCCGAAAGCCTTAAGTCCTCCAGATGGGGTTGCGCCAGTTTCTTATTGAGTGCTTTTGCAGCGCCGATCCAGCAGGACACTCACACGCGTAGAGTGCCGGCAGTTGCGCTCCGTCATTCTACATGGAGCTATACTTTTGTTCGTCACTCGCGCCTTTATCAATGGTTGCTGGCCACACCGCTGGAGCACATTGGACACATATGACAAGGCGTTGTTCACGAAAGGTCGAGATTACAAAAGAAAGTTCAAGTCGATTTGTGGGCTCGTTGACCACTTAATGGGGAGTGATGGCACCGTACATGGAGCTAACATCGGCTGGATGTCTTCGTCAGCTGATCTTTTAGCATCCGGTTGAATTTTCAATTAATCGGCTTTATAGTCTATAACACTAATTCAATGGCAGATTTGAACTGTTGTATAGTCTCAAACTTTGTGTAACGACACCTTGATGTGCTTTCCCGGGGGGGTAGGGGACTTCGACTCTTCCAGACCGATGGTGCTTCGTTCGCAGACTGTGCGTTGCCTTTGAGGCTGAGGCTTTGCGGCCACTCACTGCAAGGAAGGGCGGGTCGCCACATACCTGCCAGTGGACTCGTTGAAGTGTGCCGCCGGCTGCCCGTCCAGCTCCTTGCGGGTGCCCGGCTGGAGCTCTGTCCTGAACACGTCCACCAGGAAGTTGGTATCATCCTCGGCGAGGGCATTACCGAACCTATCCAAGGGAGTCACCGTCCACTTGGCACTCCCGCCTGTCTGCAGCGCCAACCCATCGTCCGCTCTTGTGGCCATTGATCGGTTGCTAATCACATCAGCGACGACTGTCAGTAGCACGCGCAGCTCCTGCACGTAGACCACACCGTCTACTGTGTTGGTGATGTGAAATGTGGCAATCTGGTTGGTCACCGAGTGGTTATGTATCTGCAAGAACACGACGCGCAACGTCTGCACGTCTCCCGTTGTCGTCAAGGTGCCGTTGTTGGGTTCCACCGACACCCACGTCTGGTTATCCCGAGCAGTGATGCTGAAGGTAGTTGCCGAGGAGCATGCAGCCCCGCCATCGTGTGCACTGACACCTGTTCCAACGTTGATGATGTACGGATGAATGATTGTGGGCTCCTGGCCGGCCACAACCACACGCGCCTGCTGCCCGCTGAACGGAACCACATCCCCAGAGGAGGGCATGAGCAACAGAGTGGACTGGGCATACACCGTGACCACGATGGTAGCGTTGATGACGCTCGTGAAGTCTACCGCATGGTTGTCCGCCACGACCACCACGACAGTAAAATTGCGCGTGGCTGTTCCGTTCACCTGTGATGCGTCCAAGTCCACTTCGATCACACCGTGAGTGCCTTTGCTCGTGTATGCCTGCAGTTCAGAGGTATCCGCAGTGTCGTTTACGTTTGCATCAACGTTTTCCCACGACAGAACTTGCTCTATGAAGAAGTCCGAGGAGGTGACGTAACTTGCCTCGTCCGAAGTTGATTGCAACTCCAGGAACTCGGTGCGCAAATTCTGCGTGTTGAGCGTGGCGTGTACTACATCCGCCGCAAAGCGCAGGCGCGGAGCCACGGTCCATCGATGCTCCTTCCTCAGGATGACTCCGGACTCCAGGGTGGCGTTGACGGCGAAGGTGTGGTTTCCTGCCACGAGCCAGGACACCTCACGTGGCGAGGTGCACTTCGTCATCGGGCCCTCGTCCAGCTGGCAAGCGAACATTGCCACATCGTCGCCCCCGAAGGTGAAGGCGACCGTGGTGGCCTCACTCTCCTCCGGAGAGCGCGTGACGGGAAGCGCCGCAAAGCCCGGAGGGGGTGGAGGAGGCGGGCATGGCGGGGATGGAGGAGGGGGTGGTGCAGGCGGAGGAGGGGGGTAGGGAGCGGAAGGCGGTTTGTTGTGACCACCGAAAGTGGGCGCAGCAGTGCTATCTGCGCACACATAGCAACTCCCCTACCCACTCGCATGAAAACGTACGCACATCAGCAGCCACGCAATCCTATCCATTCACTGCAGATCTTGGACCTATCGCACACTTTATTCATGTGATTACTTACTCGGTAGCTTGATCAATACTTCTGATTTATTGACAATTAAGCCGGAAAGGGATACTTGCACTTACTGTGGGCCTCCCCAAAAGCTCGCGAGGAGAAACCTGAGGATTTCAGAACACCAAAACTGCTGGTTTGAGTCTCGGGAAACCTCAAACCCGTCTGTTACCCGAAGCTTGGGCTAGCAACATACCTTAGACAGTGCTAGCAGAAAATGTAGAATCGAAGGTACGAGGGAAGGAGGGCCCTTAGGCCTGATCTAGAGAGAGACCCCATCCGGACCTCTAGGACTCGCTAGGGTGGGGGAGCAAACTGTTGAGCTGGACCTCGGTAACGATGGCACCGAGCTCAGCAGCCGGACAGGTTAACACTGATTGGTAGCCAAGGGATAGCTTATCTCCTCGGAGATATAGCTGGGCATCCATTGGCTACCCAAAATCGGTTTCCTCTTTTACCTAGAATTAGAAAAGCAGCAGATCTCGATCGTTTCATCATTCTGAAACAAATTGAGTCCTCTCCACACTAGTGGCTACCCAAAAGTAGATATTCCAGTAGGACTAGTGCTGGCAGAATTCCTTTCCCACCCACCCACGACCTGCATGAGGAGGTTTTGGGAGAGAGGAGCCCAGAGGTTAGGGCTGTACATTCCTCCCTAAGGGGAACACAGCAGCCCCATCCGGGCCTTTTTCGCCTGGTAGAGAACTCTGCTGAAACCTCCACTGAGGAACTCGGATTAGACACCAACGCTGTAACTGTAACTCGTGTAATCAAACCAATCTTGTCAAATGTGTTCGTGTACTTGTTAGCCCGAGCTCAGGATCTAGATACTAACCAGTTTGAGAGTGTACATTGTACTGCGGATACTTGACGTAGATGGCACTCAACTTTACATTCAGTTATTCATAATTATCGTATCCGCTGTCAGCCTGACCTATGCCAGCGATCTAATGCTCGAGCTGTCACCATATGTAATTATTGTGGGCAAGATCCCTAGGTCATATTTCGTTGGCTGTCACAGACTGAGAGCTCCAGGCATTAAAAATGCTCCCTTATTTTCGGATCGCTGTTATGACAGAACAAAGAACTGGTGGCAACTTTGAGATCAAGTTCTTCAAGGAAGAAGTTTGGAAAAGCTGTGACAATCCACCAATCAGAAGCGCGAAAATTGTCATAGTTCTCACACAATCTGAAGAACTTGATGTCAAAGTTGCCAATATTGTCCAGTTTTGTCATAGTTCCGAGGACAGCTTTGTTTCTTATGTCATTGAACATGATACCAGCGATCATATTTTTCGCATGAGCGCGCCAGGCATGCTTGCACTGGTATGAACATGCCTTTCGCGCTCAACATGCCAATTCTGAAGCAGACCTCACGGAGAAGGGCTGGCGGAGAGTCCTGACTGAAGAGGAGGCTCACCATCTCGGCGGCAGGGTCGAAGGGCTTGGTGCAACTACTGGAGTACTGACAGCGGGCCAGGGACAGCTGGTGGCAGCAGACATCCTCGTCGTGCGGTGAGGCAGATAGACAGGGACAGCTACTGGAGGCTGCCTTGGGAGCGAGGGCGCTTGGAGTCGGCCGATGCCAACGCGGACTGGGTGCAGCTGGCTTTGGGCAAGCTGAGATGTCTCCCCCCGGAGGGGGCACTTCTCGGGGCACAGCATCCGCAAGGGTGCTTGTAAGTGTGTAAGAGCGGTGGGTGCATTGCTAGAGAAGTGTTGCTTCCTTGGCGGCTGGTCTCAGCTGTCCTCGGCAATTCATGCCTATATTGTCCCCACAGCTGTTCCCGACGAGCACGTGGAGAAATACTTTAGGTGGACTACTTTGAGATGGAGGGCATGAAGCACGCCGGAGCAACATTGGCAGTGGCGTTAAGCAATGTACCTAATCATCTCTGAAGCATAGCAAATCGATTGTTTGTGCAGAATAACTGGTTAAATTGGAGCTTGCGGAATTTCAGAGGTGTATGCACCCTAGATCGAGCAGTAGTTTCCTGGACCGTCAGATAGATATGCGGCAGATCGATGTATTCACACACCGAGTAATACGAGGATCTGCCAGGTGGAATCCCTCAGCTTTCTTTTGCGTTCCCGCCTCACCCATCCCAAACGACTCGAACGTTTGCGTCGAAGCTGCGAAACAGCCCTACAAGCTGTGTATCGGCCTAGGAAAACATTCCAAAACAGATTTTCTTTAACACACCTAGAAAAGCATTTCATGTCACGTAAGAAGAAAGCGATTTTTAATGAAATGTCAGCAGTGTGCCTTTTGGCAAATCGATTGTTTGTGCAAAATAAATACCACATTTCAGATATAGTATTCGATGTAAAAAAAGCTCACCAGCTCTGCTGCTGACGGGCGATGACGTCGGGGGTATGGTAGTCGGCCCAGGCGTCAGCGAAAGTGAAGGCACGACTGTGGGTGAGGTCGTGAGTAAGTGACTGGGGATCTCAGTCGGAGGGGAAGTACTGGGCGGCATCGTGGGTGTGGCAGCTGGCCCTGATGTGGGCAAGGTCGTGGGTGAGTGACTGGGTGAGGCTGTAGGTGAGTGACTGGGGCCTGCGGTCGTAGGCGAGGTACTGGGCGGCATCGTGAGTGTGGCAGTTGGCCTTGACGTGGGTGAGGTCGTGGGCGAGGTCGTCATGGCTGTTGGTTTGCCTGACAATACATACACCCGTACATAAATGTAAAGAGCAGTCACGATGAAGTATGCATTTTCTGCCAAGTGCACCCTCCCTGAAGTTCGTATAAACAAGAATTTTATTGCTGAATTTCCAATCGACCACGTTATATTGAGGTCTAAGGGCACACCAAGAACTCTCTGTGCATCTCGAGTCGTTTCTATATTGAGTGCAACATACATATGCAAAAACACGCCGACTCTTGCATATTTCAAAGCAGAAATCTAACATCACGTCTCGATCTCCTCTCGGGATCGTCCACGTGTTCTTGTTATAACAGCAGCACGACATTCAGTATTTGATGGCCCATCTTCAACGAGTTTTGATGGTGTTGATCGCTGCAAGTAGTAATCCACTACTACATATCAACAAATAAAGCGCATTTACCATACGAACAAAGAAGTGGTGCCTATCCTGCTTGAGTTTGCGCGGACTCCCTACGTGCAAAAACCTTTCAAATTGCGATGACTTCTCATGGGGAAGTGAAATCATTCTAGATCACAAAAGTGACCGATAGATGTCTTTAAGTGTGCCCTCTTCTTAAGATCCAACGGCTGGTTTGGCGATTGAAAAGACTTTCCGCCAGTTGCAAGCGGTCAAATAGGGGAATTTGGGCTGTAAAAGTTGTTGCACCTTGCGAGTCCGCGGAAACCCAACCTTGACATGCAGACTAATCGCAAATCGTGCAATGTCTCAAAAATGGGTTGAACGGAGTGCCGCACCAGTCATCGGACAATCTTGATTTAGAGAGGTCCCCTCAGTACTGGTCACCTCCACGTTTTCCGGAATGGTCCCGCAAAGATCGCTATTGTAGGAGACGTCCCTGCAGAATAGAGCATACACTACAGTCAAGCTTTATGCCGAAGTCCGCAAGGCATGTGCTACTCTATACCGTTGTATTTCTCTAGATTCATGACAAGACTGAGCAGCTTTGGCCATGCAAAGCCATGCTCACAGGTTCGGATCGGAATGATGCGTGACGGTGCGGCGACCCTCTACAAATGGAGGTGGCAATGCACATAATAGAACAGGGGAAAAAAATCCTTCCGGTGAAAGTTTGCAGATGCGCAGCGTCTTAGGCCTGCACGCCAGCCCTTTCAAACTTTCTCGTGCTCACTCGTTAGCTTTTTATTTAGTTCTCGTTCCACCATGTTTGCTGTGTAGATCGGTTTGGCTGCGTGGCCCCTTCAATCGACGCGTTGTGAATCTTGCAGGGGCTTGATGTTGCCAATCTTCGGTCAAAGCCCGGGCAACTGGTCGATCTCGCAGGCGGACTTGATCCGTGTGCTTGTTGACTGACCTTGTGTATGGAGTCCAGTACAAATATCGAGCAGCGCTAAGAGGGCTGTGTGGTACCCCGTAGTACATAGCTAATAGTGCGCGTTAGGCGTTCTACTGAAGGTTGTGGTGCCGTAGGCGGGTGCTCCGAGGTTGCTCCGGATAGCAACACTGGAGTCAGTAAGCTAGTATGACTGGTCTGCAAGGCAAATCTCGCAGTCCTGTCATTGGAAATGCAGTTTCACACTGCAAAAGTCGCCTTAATAGTATATCCACGTCACTCAATGTCCAGATCCCACAGGACCCCTTGGCGCAATGCCAGCTCAAGCCACATGTGCCACTGTCATCTTGCCCTTGTTCATAATGGGGCACTTACAGCTCAGTCATTGCCGTGAGCTCTCCCAGCTCCGTGGGCACCGTGCCGATCAAGCTGTTGTATTGAAGGTACCTGAGACCACGTCCTCCCGGTTCCCGACCCCACCCCTTCACGCCGTCGCATAATCTTCCATCACCTTGTACTCTCAGCCTGCACTGCGCTGCCTAGGCACCACCAGCCCTTGAGGCATGCATGACATAGCTCATGACTCTCGATGAAATCTTGGACACCGTCCGATATCACCGCAGCACTTCCAACCCGTCAGATATCTGACACCGAAACCTCGACGTTTCCAAGAATGTCATCAGCTCGAGAGATGTTGCTATGTGACCGGTGATCAAAGGCATGTCACTTCATCAAGCTCCGTGCTGCCGCCATCATGGAATCACCCTCGCACAGCGATACATCTTCGCACAGCACACTGCACAAGTCAGATCGCCGTCATAGTATATCCACGTCGCTCACTAAAACAATAAACAACCTACCACTATTTGCATCCCACAAGACCATCATGGCACAATACCAGCTCAAGCCACGTGTACCGCAGCCACGTGGCCCTTCTTCCTGATGGGGCACTTACATCTTAGCCATCGCCGTGAGCTCTCCCAGCTCCGTGGGCACCGTGCCCGTCAAGCTGTTGGAATGGACCTCCCTGAGATCACGTCCTCCCCATTCCCACCCCGCCCCTTCACGCTGGCGCATAATATTTCATCGCCGTGTACTCTCAGCCTGCACCGTGCTGCCTAAGCACCACCAGCCCTTGAGCCATGCATGACCCAGCTCGTGACTCTCGATGGCAGCTCCATAGCCATCCGACAACACCGCGGCATTGCCACCCCGTCCGATATCTGACACCGATACCTCAACGTGTCCGATTTTGTCATCAGCTCGAGAGCTGTTGGCCAGTCACGATTCATCACTATGTGACCGGCCATCAAAGGCGTGCCACTTCATCAAGCTCCGTGCTGCCGCCTTCATGGAATCAGCGTCGCAAAGCGATACAGCTTCGCACAGCACACTGCACAAGTCAGATCGCCGTCATAGTATATCCACGTCTTTCACTGAATAGCCTACCACTATCCGTATCCCACAAGACCAGCATGGCACAATGCCAGCGCATGCCACATGTGCCGCAGCCACGTGGCACGTGTTCCTGATGGGGCACTTACAGCAAAGTCATCGCCGTGAGCTCTCCCAGCTCCGTGGGCACCGTGCCGGTCAAATTGTCGGAATTGAGCTCCCTGAGACCACGTGATCCCGGTTCCCAACCCCGCCCCATCACACTGGCGCATAATCTTCCATCGCCGTGTACTCTCAGCCTGCACCGCACTGCCTAGGCACCACAACCCCTCAAGTCATGCATGACCCAGCTCGTGACTCTCGCGATGGAAGCTCCATAGCCATCCGAGAACACCGCGGCATTGCCACCCCGTCCGATATCTGACACCGATACCTCAACGTGTCCGATTTTGTCATCAGCTCGAGAGATGTTGGCCAGTCACGATTCACCACTATGTGACCGGCCATCAAAGGCGTGCCACTTCATCAAGCTCCGTGCTGCCGCCTTCATGGAATCAGCGTCGCAAAGCGATACATCTTCGCACAGCACACTGCACAAGTCAGATCACCTTTATAGTATATCCACGTCACTCACTAAATAGCCTACCACTACCCGCATCTCAAAAGACCAGCATGGCACAATGCCAGCTCATGCCACATGTGCCGCAGCCACGTGGCCCTTGTTCCTGATGGGGCACTTACATCTTAGCCATCGCCGTGAGCTCTCCCAGCTCCGTGGGCACCGTGCCGATCAAGCTGTTGTGACCAAGGTGCCTGAGACCACGTCCTCCCGGTTCCCGACCCCACCCCTTCACGCCGTCGCATAATCTCCCATCACCTTGTACTCTCAGCCTGCACTGCGCTGCCTAGGAAAACTTTGAGTTGCGGCAGTCACTGGGACGTGTTTCGTACGATAGCCCTCGACGTCGACTACAGATCCAGCGGGCTCGAAAGAGGTACCGGATCGTCTATAATTAAATTTATAGATCGCTTGTAAAAATAATGTATATAAATGGGGTGGGGGGGGATAATTAACATCAAATATGGCGCAATAGTGTAGTGGTAACATACTCGTCATGAATTCGAGAGACTAGGGTTCGATTCCCGTTGCGCCTTTTCCCAAAAAAAATAATTAAAAACCCAATGGGTGAGAATTAAAAATTCTTTTAAAAAAAAAAAAAAAAAACCAGCCCATGAGTCATGCATGACCCAATTCTTGACTCTCGATGGAAGCTCCATGGCCGTCCGACAACACCGCAGCACTGCCACCCCGTCCGATATCTGACACCGAGACCTCGACGTGTCCAAGAATGTCATCAGCTCGAGAGCTGTTGGCCAGTCACGATTCACCACTATGTGACCGGTCATCAAAGGCGTGCCACTTCATCAAGCCCCGTGCTGCCGCCTCCATGGAATCAGCGTCGCACAGCGATACAGCTTCGCACAGCACACTGCACAAGTCAGATCGCCGTCATAGTATATCCACGTCACTCACTGAATAGCCTACCACTATCCGTATCCCACAAGACCAGCATGGCACAATGCCAGCACATGCCACATGTGCCGCAGCCACGTGGCCCTTCTTCCTGATGGGGCACTTACAGCGCAGTCATCGCCGTGAGCTCTCCCAGCTCCGTGGACACCGTGCCGATCAAGCTGTTGTGACCAAGGTTCCTGAGACCACGTCCTCCCGTTTCCCGACCCCACCCCTTCACGCCGTCGCATAATCTCCCATCACCTTGTACTCTCAGCCTGCACTGCGCTGCCTAGGCACCACCAGCCCATGAGTCATGCATGGCCCAATTCTTGACTCTCGATGGAAGCTCCATGGCCGTCCGACAACACCGCAGCACTGCCACCCCGTCCGATATCTGACACCGAGACCTCGACGTGTCCAAGAATGTCATCAGCTCGAGAGCTGTTGGCCAGTCACGATTCACCACTATGTGACCGGTCATCAAAGGCGTGCCACTTCATCAAGCCCCGTGCTGCCGCCTCCATGGAATCAGCGTCGCACAGCGATACAGCTTCGCACAGCACACTGCACAAGTCAGATCGCCGTCATAGTATATCCACGTCTTTCACTGAATAGCCTACCACTATCCGTATCCCACAAGACCAGCATGGCACAATGCCAGCACATGCCACATGTGCCGCAGCCACGTGGCCCTTCTTCCTGATGGGGCACTTACAGCTCAGTCATCGCCGTAAGCTCTCCCAGCTCCGTGGGCACCGTGCCGGTCAAGCTGTTGACATAGAGGTTCCTGAGACGCCATGTCCTCCCGATTCCCACCCCGCCCCTTCATGCCGTCGCATGATCTTCCATCACCTTGTACTCTCAGCCTGCACCGCGCTGCCTTGGCACCACCAGCCCTTACGTCATGCATGACCCAGCTCATGACTCTCGATGGAAACTCAGACACCGTCCGACAACACCGCAGCACTGCCACCCCGTCCGATATCTGACACCGAGACTACGACGTGTCCAAGAATGTCATCAGCTCGAGAGATGTTGGCCAGTCACGATTCATCACTATGTGACCGGCCATCAAAGGAGTGCCACTTCATCAAGCTCCGTGCTGCCGCCTCCATGGAATCAGCGTCGCCAAGCGATACAGCTTCGCACAGCACACTGCACAAGTCAGATCGCCGTCATAGTATATCCACGTCACTCACTAAACAGCCTACCACTATCCGCATCTCAAAAGACCAGCATGGCACAATGCCAGCGCATGCCACATGTGCCGCAGCCACGTGGCCCTTGTTCCTGATGGGGCACTTACAGCGCAGCCATCGCCGTGAGCTCTCCCAGCTCCGTGGGCACCGTGCCGGTCAAGCTGTTTACAAGGAGCTCCCTGAGACCACGTCCTCCCGATTCCCACCCCGCTCGGAGCCGTTGCATTATTGCTATTGCCGTGTACTCTCAGCCTGCACCGCGCTGCCTGGGAACTCATTGAGTCATGCATGACCCAACTCGTGACTTTCGATGGAAGCAGCATGCCGTCCGACATTACACACATCTGCTGCCGTACTATAGCGGCCCTTGTATGTTCCCAAATTCCTCAGGCAGTGAAACTATTCGCGTTCTCGTTACTTCACTGCCGAATTGTTAAGACTTGGCCAGCTTTGTCATTCAGAAGTGGCCTATAGCTGACTTCCTTAACTTCATTTCAGCACAGCCAATTGTGTCCCGGCCATTGATTAGGATCGAGGCCGATACTGATTTGTTCACGGCCCAAGCTGCACCAGGATAGGGTAAGAAGTAGTACTACGGCCCCACCACATTCCGCCACAGTCTTCAAAAGCGCAACCCAAATTAAAAATGACTTCGCGGCATGAATTAGCCCCTGTCGTTCATTTCTTTGGATCGCGGGGTTGAGAATGATTTTTCCAGCCCACGTGAAGCCGACAAGAACTGAGAAAATCGAATAGGACAATCGAGGGGCGGACCTCCGAATCGCGAATGAACACCGACAGCTGGCCGTCACGCATCACGAAACTTTCGGGGAAATTTGTGAGGTTATTCGACTTAACCACTCAAATAAACTTGAATCAGTTTGAACCAATAAATTGGCCGCGATGCAAAGAATCAAAAATATGAAGAAGGTGCCAAAAAGATCTGGTTATAAAAAAGGCATCCCATCCTAATGTTACGACGTGGCAGACCCCTAACCATGAAACAAATCTTCATTCGAACTGTAGGCTACAATGCCACTTTACCTTTACAAAGCCTTCCGCAAGCGGAAGCCGGATTTTTCTGTGCATTAGAGTATGTTTGTAACGATATCATCGTGTAAGAAGCACGGTATTATGTTGCACAGATCCGATTAGGTGTCTTAGGGGAAAAATGGAGTTTCTTGACTCTCAATGGCAGCTCCATGGCCGTCTGACATCACCGCGGCATAGCCACCTCGTCCGATATCTGGCACCGAGGCCTCGACGTGTCCAAGAATGTCATCAGATCGAGAGCTGTTGGCCAGTCACGATTCACCACTATTTGACCGGCCATCAAAGGCGTGCCACTTCATCAAGCTCCGTGCTGCCGCCTTCATGGAATCAGCGTCGCACAGCGATGCAGCTTCGCACAGCACACTGCACATGTCAGATCGCCGTCATAGTATATCCACGTCTTTCACTGAATAGCCTACCACTATCCGTATCCCACAAGACCAGCATGGCACAATGCCAGCACATGCCACATGGGCCGCAGCCACGTGGCCCTTGTTCCTGATGGGGCACTTACAGCACAGTCATCGCCGTGAGCTCTCCCAGCTCCGTGGGCACCGTGCCGGTCAAGCTGTTTTCATGGAGCTTCCTGAGACGCCACGTTCTCCCGATTCCCAACCCCGCCCCATCACACTGGCGCATAATCTGCCATCGCCGTGTACTCTCAGCCTGCACCGCGCTGCCTAGGCACCACCACCCCTTGAGCCATGCATGACCCAGCTCGTGACTCTCGATGGACGCAGCATACCATCCGACCTCACCGGAGCACTGCCACCCCTTGAAGCATGCATGACCCAGCTCAAGATTCTTGATGGAAGCTCCATGCCGTCCGATATCACCGCAACCCTGCCACCCCTTGAGTCATGTATGACCCAGCTCGTGACTCTCGATGGAAACTCAGACACCGTCCGACAACACCGCGGCACTGCCACCCCGTCCGATATCTGACACCGAGACTACGACGTGTCCAAGAATGTCATCAGCTCGAGAGCTGTTGGCCAGTCACGATGCACCACTATGATACCGGCCATCAAAGGCGTGTCACTTCATCAAGCTCCGTGCTGCCGCCTTCATGGAATCAGCGTCGCAAAGCGATACATCTTCGCACAGCACACTGCACAAGTCATATCGCCGTCATATGATACTGTATCCACGTCACCCACTAAATAGCCTACCACTACCCGTATCCCACAAGACCATCATGGCACAATGCCAGCGCATGCCACATGTGCCACAGCCACGTGGCCTTTGTTCTTGATGGGGCACTTACATCTTAGCCATCGCCGTGAGCTCTACCAGCTCCGTGGGCACCGTGCCGGTCAACCTGTTGTAAGCGAGGTACCTGCGACCATGTCCTCCCGATTCCCACGCCGCCCCTTCACGCCGTCGCATAATCTCCCATCACCTTGTACTCTCAGCCTGCACTGCGCTGCCTAGACACCACCAGCCCTTGAGTCATGCATGACCCAGCTCATGACTTTCGATGGAGGCTCCATGGCCGTCCGACATCACCGCAGCACTGCCACCCCGTCCGATATCATATCTAACACCGAGACTACGACGTGTCCAAGAATGTCATCAGATCGAGAGCTGTTGGCCAGTCACGATTCACCACTATGTGACCGGTCATCAAAGGAGTTCCACTTCATCAAGCTCCGTGCTGCCGCCTTCATGGAATCAGCGTCGCACAGCGATGCAGCTTCGCACAGCACACTGCACATGTCAGATCGCCGTTATAGTATATCCACGTCACCCAATGTCCAGATCCCATAGGAACCCCTTGGCGCAATGCTAGCACATGCCACATGTGCCGCAGCCACGTGGCACTTGTTCCTGATGGGGCACTTACAGCATAGTCGTCGCCGTGAGCTCTCCCAGCTCCGTGGGCACCGTGCCGGTCAAGCTGTTGACATAGAGGTTCCTGAGACGCCACGTCTTCCCGGTTCCCGACACCGCCCCTTCACACTGGCGCATAATCTTCCATCACCTTGTACTCTCAGCCTGCACCGCGCTGCCTAGGCACCACCAGCCCTTGAGCCATGCATGACCCAGCTCGTGACTCTCGCGATGGAAGCAGCATACCATCCGACCTCACCGGAGCACTGCCACCCCTTGAGGCATGCATGACCCAGCTCATGACTCTCGATGGCAGCTCCATAGCCGTCCGACATCACCGCAGCACTGCCACCCCGTCCGATATCTGACACCGAGACCTCGACGTGTCCAAGAATGTCATCAGCTCGAGAGACATGACATCGCCTGTTACGATTCACCACTATGTGACCGGTCATCAAAGGAGTGCCACTTCATCAAGCTCCGTGCTGCCGCCTTCATGGAATCAGCGTCGCCAAGCGATACAGCTTCGCACAGCACACTGCACAAGTCAGATCGCCGTCATAGTATATCCACGTCACTCACTAAACAGCCTACCACTATCCATATCCCACAAGACCACGTGCCACGTGGCCCTTGTTCCTGATGGGGCACTTACAGCTCAGTCATCGCCGTGAGCTCTCCCAGCTCCGTGGGCACCGTGCCGGTCAAGCTCATCCAATAGAGGTTCCTGAGACCACGTTCTCCCGATTCCCGACCCCGCCCCTTCATGCTGGCGCATAATCTTCCATCGCCATGTACTCTCATCCTGCACCGCGCTGCCTAGGCACCACCAGCCCTTGAGTCATGCATGACCCAGCTCGTGACTCTCGATGGAAGCAGCATGCCGTCCGATATCACACACATCCGCTGCCGTACTATAGCGGCCCATGTATGTTCCCAAATTCCTCAGGAAGAGGAACTATTCGCTTCAAAAGTCTTCAAAACCGCAACCCAAAATTAAAAATGACTTCGCGGCATGAATTAGCCCCTGTCGTTCATTTCTTTGAATCGCGGGGTTGAGAATGATTTTTCCAGCCCACGTAAAGCCGACAAGAACTGAGAAAATCGAATAGGACAATCGAGGGGTGGACCTCCGAATTGCGAATGAACACCGACAGCTGGCCGTCACGCATCACGAAACTTTCGGGGAAATTTGTGAGGTTATTCGACTTAACCACTCAAATAAACTTGAATCAGTTTGAACCAATAAATTGGCCGCGATGCAAAAAATTAAAAAATGAAGAAGATGCCAAAAAGATCAGGTCATAAAAAATGCATCTCATCCCATAAAATAATGTTATGACGTGGCAGACCCCTAACCATGAAACAGATCTTCATTCGAACTGTAGGCTACAATGCCACTTTAACTTTACAAAGCCTTCCGCAAGCGGAAGCCGAATTTTTCTGTGCATTCTAGTATGTTTGTAACGATATCATCGTGTAAGAAGCACGGTATTATGTTGCACAGATCCTATTAGGTGTCTTAGGAAGAAGACGGAGCTTAGGGCGCACGAGATCCGTGCCTGGATCTCGTCTGCGAACGCAACTAGTGCGAGGGGATAGATTGGCTCTGCGGATCTCGAGATGCAAGCTCAGCATACCATGTACGCATAATGCACAACACGCACATGCCACACATATCATATCCGCATATTAAACACGTGCAACGTTAGAACGTTTGTCATTATTAGCTCTAGCGAAAACGCGAATGCTCAGGTCTCGCCTTCTCGCTAGGGTTGACCCGTACGCATCCGCACGCTTGCTTGCAAGTGCGGATGCCACTTGAGAGACCTGAACACAGGCATAAAACAACGCACTTGTGTGTCAGGAATAAATAAAATTTGGACGGCTGCACCTTGCAGCCGTTCATCATAGTTATTTAGGTAGCGAACGGGGCATGTGGGTGTCGCGGGCGGAATCTCGGAGTTTTGAAACTCCAACATTCCGCGGTAGAAGGCCTCATTCCACGAGATGCGACTATCCACATACTCGGAAGAAATAGTAAATGATATGTTTCTTAAATTGGAATGCAGCGGAATTTTAGTGGTTTGGCTGATTCAAAAATCACTGACCAGCAACCCGTTGGAACAGTCGGGTGACAGTGACGGTTCAAAAACTGTGGCAATGTATATATTGGCCACAAACTGTCGGGACCACAGCTTTATTCCGTTTCCTAATTGCAAAAGAAACTTCACGAAAATGTTCCGCTGAATATTTTCACCGTGGCACACTGAATTTTTACGGAATCAAACACCGTTTAGATTAGTATTATTTAGAACTTCACCTTCGAGTTACCAAGATGCATCGATGCCTACCAAGACTAGGTCGGACAAGCGTCCCTGGACGGGAGACGCCTTTGAGGATGAGATATTTCCCGCACTTGGGTCGTTACTCCCACCCAAGCCAACCCGGAGTCAGCCTGAGAGCCCAAGCCCGAAACTGAGTCCGATTTCAGTTCCGAGCCCCGAGACGGTTCAGAACGTCGACCAGACGGCAACCAACGCTCATGAAGCTCATCAGGCAGCAACAGCTTTTGCAATCCCAGTTCGGAGCAAACCAGCTTCAGGAACCGCAGAAGCAGGCCTCCATCCTGAATATCTTACATATAATAAGTGAGGCCGATTACAGACACACCTGTGGTCTAATATCCTCCATATCAACCGCGTAACTCGGAACAGTTCCCGCGGTTGTGTCTGTGTCACTACAAACTGGTGACACCGCAGTCATAGGGTTCGAGCACATCACATTATCACTCTCAGGCATACAGCGTCACTCAGTGATGTCTGTGCCACTACTGGTGACACTACAGTCATAGGGTTCGAGCACATCGCATTATCACTCTCAGGCATACAGTGTCGCTCGGTGATGTCTGTGCCACTACTGGTGACACTGCAGTCATAGGGTTCGAGCACATCACCCTGTCACTCTCAGGCATACAGTGTCGCTCGGTGATGTCTGTTCTACTACTGGTGACACAGAATATTATGTTGGGGTCTGTGACCACTGTTACTTGACTGTGCAGTGTCACAACACACAATCGTATATAAAACAGTTTCACTAGGCCTTCGTGCAGCGAGAGTGTGTACGACGAGCTGGCAAGGCTAAGGCTCGCCCGGAACGAGAAGAAGGGTCAGTGGGAGCCTGGACAGCTAATCGAGCACCTCGGTCAGTCGGTCTGGAGGTGGACTTGAAAGATGGGTCGTTCCGAGGGACCAAGAAGTGGATCGACAAGATCCACGCCCAGGCAAGGATCATCATCTGCGAGGCAACACCGGCGACGAAGCGGTGGTTATCGGCGAGGCGTTTATGGACTTTGCCAGTCGGTGCCTCGATATGCCTGCGGCGAGGCTGTACCTTCGCGAGCTGTATTCCGTGCTGACGACCAAGCAGAGTTGGGGGGTGTAGGTGAATCTGACTCGGCAAGCCCTCCACGATCTGGAGTGGTGGCTCCGTCTGCCGGCGATGAGCCGGTGGAACGGTCGGAACATCTGGAGAAGCCCGACGAGGACGAAGCTCCACACGGGCAGCTCCCTACGTGCGTGGGGAACCTCAACAAGGGAGCGAGGGGCTTCTGGCCGGACGAGCTCCGGGACTTGCACATCACACACCTCGAGCTGGAGGTGGTGTTCAAGAAGTGCAGTCTTTCATGCGCGAGCTGGAGAGCAAGGTGGTGCGACTCTACTGCAACAACCAGGCGGTGGTATAGCCATGCTGTCGCACTTCACGTCCAGAAACCCGGAGCTGATGCGAAGGATGCGCAAACTGTGGCTGCTGCTGAACTTGCACGACGGCGGCGAGGTACATCTGCACTTCCGCAGCGAGGCGAACGAGTGGGCGAAAAGGCTGTCGCGATGCGAGGACATCGACGACTGGCGACTCAATCGACGCTGGTTCGAGTGGGCCGACAGCAACGGGGGGCCACACACGGACGACCTTTTCCCTTCCGAAATCTCGGCGCAGCTGCTGCCCAGGTATTTCACGGAGTGGTACGATCCCCTCTGCGAGGGGCTGGACAGTCTGACGTACGAGTGGGGGACCAACTGGGTGAACCCCCCGTGGGGCCTCCTCGACGAGGTGGCCCAAAAAATCAGAGAAGATAACGTGGCGTCCACGGTGGTGGCACCGTACTGGCCAGGCCAATCCTGGTTCCAAAAGCTGGAGCGGCTGGCCGACGAGGTAGGTGGTGATTCTGCCTCGCAGGAAGGACCTCTTCGTGCCGAGCAGGCTGGGAGGCTCCCAGCTGCTCGGGACATCCAAGTGGGACGCGATCATGTTCCACATTCTCCCCTGACCGTGAGCAACGACGAGATCGAGGAGCTGCAACGTTCATCACGTACGACGACAGCTGAAGTCCCGGCTGAGACGAGGCTGAGGATCTACTGGGAGCTGGACGATGCCTAGTACCCGGGTGTCGTACAGCTCTACGACGACGACGGCTTTGCGTACATTGTGTACGACGACGATGACGAGAAAGAGGTGGTAGACCTCGCCGAGGAAACTTTCAGCATCATCTACGACGTTGAGACTCCCATCGGTGAGAAGAATATCTTCGATGAGAAGGATATCTTCGATGAGAAGGATATTTTACTGACGGACAATGTGGGGACATCAGAAAACCCCTTGTCGGCACCGAGGTGAACACGATCAAGAACTTGCCTTTGCTGACACCGCCGCCTGCTTTGCCGTCGTCATCACCGCACGAAACTTCGTAGCATCGAACTCGTCAAGCCACTTCATCATCACAGAGTCACCGACGACCCTCTCGGTTCCGGCGTTCACCTTCTTCTCCATGAAAGCCAGCTTGTCTCGCTCCGCATCAGTGCCTCCGCCCGCCGCGTCTAGCAAAGCTCGCAACGTCAGCGTCATGTAACAGTTGCAGAACAAAGAATACGCACCCTTCTTCGTGTTGTGAGCTCGGACCATACGGTCGTAGAGCTCGTCGATGTTGTCCAGAGGCTGCCCCGCCGGCAACGCCTGCAGCCAGTCCATCGTGTCCTCCTCGTACACCACCGCGTCGTGGAAATAGGCGAGGGCCGGCCCCAGGATCATCTGCTCGTACTTCATCGACGAGTTCGACTTCTTGCTCATCAGAGCATGAGTCTTGTCGCCGTACAAGTTGTAGACCTTGGGCGTCAGATCCTCCATCGTGTCAGGACGCGTTGGGAAGGGGTTGTTCGGAGCGTAGGGTACGTAGGGGAGTTTCTTCTTCAGTTCCAACTCCGCATCCGCCGTCGTCTTCGCAACCGCCTTCTCAACTCTAGAAGAGCTTGCGCCCTCTTGTTGTAGGCCTTTCACTTGCTCAGTGAGCAGAGCGAAAGACAGCTCGTACTGCTTCATCACAGCCGCGGGCTGTTCTTGTTGCTTCTCAAACGGGAGATTCAGCAACTTCACCTCGCACGGTCTGTTCGAGCGTGAGCTCAGGTGAGTCTGGCACTGGGTCGGGCGTGGTGCACCCCGTGGAAGTGCCTTCCCCGTCCGCATAACCGTCACCAGACATACTGGATCAATTCCGGTAAGAGTTCTAGTAACCTTACTTCTGAGTAGAGTCTAAGTGTAGTTAGTTCCGGTAAGTCTAATTTGCAGTGTGCCGCACAGGAAAATTCAGAAGAATATTTCCGTGAAATTCCTTTCTCCGAAGGCAAAAGGAACAGAGCTGAACCGACACCCGGTTTCCCGGGCTTTGTCAGCCTCGAACCGTCGTTACCTACGACTGTCGAACTCATTCTAGGAACTGTACAGTGAGATTCACACGTAGCAGAAACCACTAAAGTTTTGCAAGCTCAAATTTAAACAGACTGCATTGCATACGAAAATAACCCTGGCCCTTAGAAGATAGTAATAATGGTGGAACAGTATATTTGATTGGTAATATACAGCACGATAATATCCTATAAGTCCCCTGCCCTGGTTCACATGAGGTGCCAAGTCTCGCTACCTTCTGTGCTGCGAGTGTTACCCTCGCAGCACAGAATATTCGGTTGCCACCCTTGCCAGGGGGCGGGGGCGGAGCCACCGTTGCTCTGCCACACTAAAACGGGGGCCCTCACAAATTCTGTGTTTGACCACTGGCTGAAGGCCAATAAGTTGAGAGCCGCAGACTTACAGCCAGACTTCAATTCGTGGCAGTCCTTTCGTAGAGGGACCGCCACTTTAGCCTTTGGTCAAGGGGTAGCCAGAGCCTGTGTTAAGATCTGGGGGGTCAAATCCTGTGGACAAGTACCACGCGATGGGCATGAAGCAGCTATCCGAGGATGCTCGTCCGACGCCGACTCGATGAAGGCGGCTGTCGCGAATCGTCTAGGTGGAGGAGCTCAACTGTGGTGAGCTAAGCAAATCACTGTGTGAATGGAGAGATATGTCCGGAGGTCGAGGCTGTGCAACCCGCTCTCAGGGGAGGGACACAGTAGTGTCGTCCAAGCCACCTTCAGTTGAAACCTCCACCGAGGAACTCGGGTTTGATACCTAGCTATAAAATGCGAACTCGTTGTAAACATTTAATCTTGCCTTTAAGTGTCAAGTGCAATACTCTGGTAGCCCGGAATTAGGACCAAAAGCTCGGGGAGAGCTTGAGGAATCAAGACACCAAAGCTCGTACTTTTTGGTTGAGAACTCAGGCAGTTCTGCTGGTTGGAGTCTCAAGAAACTCAAGCTTGGTTTGTTCTCTGAGTTGGGGCTAGCAACATACCTCAGACAGTGCTAGAAGGAAACAAAGATTCGAAAGTAGGGAGAAGAGAGGGCCCTCATATCGGAACATAATGGAGGGCCCACCCAGACTTCAAGAACTGTCGAGCTGGAGCTCGGGAATGATGGCACCGAGCTCAGCAGCCAATCGGCTTGAAGGATCGAGGCCCTGAGTGGTAGACCATCGGTAGTGTATCTCTCAAATGGATATGGCAACACACCGATTGGCTACTCAGGATCATTTCATATTTTGTTACTAGTTAGCCCTCGATCATTCTAAAACAAACCCGAGTCCTCTCCACACTAGTGGCTACCCAAACGGAAAATCTCAGCAGGACTAGTGCTAACAGGATACTTTACTCACCCATACACAACCGGCATAAGGAGGTGAAGGAGATGATCTGAGGTCGGGGCTGTGCACCCTCCCCTAAGGGGGGCACAAGAGCACCATCCGAGCCTCCTTTGCCTAGTAGAGACTCTGTCGGAATCTCCACCGAGGAACTGAACGAATTTGACACGTGACTGTAAAACGTAAATTCGTTTAAAACAAGTTAACCATGCTAATATATGTAAAGTGTATTATGCTAGCCTGAAATCAGGACCTGGACACTAAATAGTGCTAGAGCCTTTGCAGATAACTAGAAAACGTCCTCAACTATACTGGATGTTATCTGCCACTTGGATGGCGGTGGGCCCATACAGTCATGGTGCGTAATGGATCGGTTTTGTTGTGGCGCTCTCCCCCAAGCTGAGACCTGGCAGAAGGACGGCTAAAATGTTGGGCTCCTTCTTCCTGCTGGCTTTTCTACCCAGTTCATCATATGTGTCTCTCGCGGCGATTGTTTGCTGGGGAGCGAGTGCTCGCTGACTCGGGGCTTCACCAAGCCGACAGCTCCATTCACTTTCTATAGCGCCCCATTGGTGCTACACATGATACTTATACCCTCCACCGTATGTAGGGTCATGCTGGATGAGTTTCCCTAGAAAAGCAAAGCGAGAGACCAGCTCAAATGCATGCAGGGAACCGATGCAAAATGTCGTAGTTTCGATCGTGAAGGAGAGGCGTCAAGGGCAATGGAGCGCCCAATATCGAAACACCGATACTTGATTCATTGAGCCGCGAACTTTAATAAGGGCGGGTGATCACGCACATTGAGGTGCAGGATGCCTTGATTGCTTGGCATTGTTGGTATGTGCTGGTCTGCTTGATTGTCGTCGCTGTACAACACGATGCGTGTAGCAGCAAGATCCCGAGAACAACTGTCCATGGATGCATGGGGCAACCTGCAAATCGGCAGCCATCTGTGCCGTCATCACACATACACCAACAATGCAAGACGCTGGATTCACAAACATTTAAGAGAAATAAAGTTTATGATCGAGCAAGGGTGACCCCTTTCCTCCTAAAGTTCATCGTGAAGGCAGCACACACATCACACACACGTCGGCCAGCCACAAACAGTGTGTAAAATGGTTTGATCCTCTGAGCAGCATACACCAGCAGCTATTTTTGATACCGATTTCTCGTTTTCGAGAGTCGTCGCCAAAGCAAGTCCAAACCCATTCACACGCACACCGGCGAGCTTGGAGCGCGAGGTTTGCACGCAGGAGCAGGGACACGATTGGGGATGTGATTGGGGCAAGGGGGGGAGGTGTCGGAGGGACTGGCGATCCTTGGCATATCCGGGTTGAACAGGGGAGGGCGGGGGTTGTTGGGAGATGTGGTGGCTTTTGAAGGCCTGCATGCTGCGGGGGGTGGGTGGACGCTGGACGGCACCCGGCAGACTTGGCAACAACACATTATGGGAAGGGCGCGGCAAGGATTTGCGAAGATGAAGATGCCCTTCCCGTAGACGTCTCCTGCTGGCCTGGCAGGAGCACCACCCGGGGCTCTCGAATGTATAAGGGAGCCTGGGCGAGCTGGAACCCCACGGCACTTAAGGTGCCTGCAGCTAGTACTTCCAGCGGTGGTGGTTGGTGAACATCGGCCGACCACAAACGCTGTGTGAAATTTGTATTAAAGGGCTATTAAAACAATGTGTGAAATGGTTTGATCCTCTGAGCAAGGTACGGCGGCAGCTTTCTCTGATGCCGATTTCTCTTGATTGAGATTCCTCACCAAATCAAGTCCGAATCCATTCACACTCACACACTGAACGGCATGAGATCGGCCAACAAAAGCCAACCCACCATCATCCCAGTGGATGTGAGAAGCAAATCAAGAGCAAGGCGGGGCCGTGACAAGATACCCTTCACACACACACACTCTCTCTCACACACACATGGCAAAGTAACAGTGCGCGAGCAGGGCGGTTGCAGAGGCGCTCTAATGGCTGTGCAAGGCTTAGTAGGGGGTCCCATTCTTCACGACAGAGCTCCGGAAATTCTGGATGAGTGGGTATACCCATAACCTCAGGGTATTTAAAGCGACTGTGAATCAACTGCGTTATGAGGAAAAACTATATATATCTTGACATTTTGTAGATCAAGGCAGCACCTCTCGGCAATGGGCGGTCAAATTGGGCGCAACGGCATTTGAGGGGGCGGCGGTGCATGGAGGAAGACGTGGGGGGAAAAGAGGAGGTGGACGAGGAGGAGGATACCGCGCATGGTGGTTCCTTAGGGTGGAAGGAGAGGCGGCTCCGGCAGCTTTCGTTTGCGCTTGGACGGGGGGTGGCAGACACGGTCATTCGGAGGGCTCCAGGTCGGTGCCAGCGGGGTGATGATTGGCGGTGGTCGGGCGGGAGGTGCCGTGGGGAGGCGGATGACCCCGGCCCGGCCCAGGCGCGAGCCGAAAGCGTTGAGGAGGTACTTGCTCCAATGGATCGGGGCTGGGAAGTGATCGATGAGATGGGCTTTGCCACACAATCTGCGGGATCTAGGCGCGTAGGCGGCGCGGAACTGAGAAGGCACGCAATTGCAACCAGCTTTTGGGCTTTTGGAGGGGGCAAGGGAGGAGGTGGACGAAGACACAGGCCCGCGGACATGTGGGAGGACCGATGGGCAGCCCCTTGAAGAGTGGGGCTTCACCAGCGCAGGCTTTTGAGCTTGCCGAGCAGGAGGTCGCAGGGATGATAAGGGCTAGGGATCGAGTGTGGCAGCTCATGGAGGCAGGGGAGGGTGAACGTGGTGAAGGGCTTAGGTCCGGGGGCATGGGAATGGGTGGGAATGCCAAACCCGACTCAATCCCATTTCACGCAGGCAGGCATATCCTTGCAGGCAGGCACCTTTCACGCAGGCATAAGCGGAGGAAGGGCGGCTTTCGGGTGGTAGAGATTGAGGGAACAGTCTGAGGGAGGGGCTCGGGTCGATGGCATGAAATGTGGAGAGGAGTCCGAGCAATCCGAGCAGGGTTCAGGGGTGGCAAGCGGAGCTGGAAAGATGGCGTCACGTCTCTTGGAGAGTATTCAGGACGTCTGGCGGGATGAGCGAGCCAATGGGCAGCGGGGTAACGATGACGAGACCGTTTGTGGTCGGGGGGAACTGGCGGGTGGCCCTCTTGAGTCTCTGACACGGAGCCCACGCATCTTGGGTACCCAAGATGAGGGGAACTCGGTGAGCGCAGGTGCGGGCAGCCAAGGGGCCTCGACTCGAAATCTAGGTGCGTTGATGACATCCGGGTATGGGTAGATGAGCTTCTGTCACCGGGCTTGGAGCGCGAGGTGTGCACGCAGGAACATGAATACACATAGGTCGGGCATAAACACGAACCCGATAGCAGACACGAAGGAAAGCAGTATGCTACATGATGGTACAAGTGCATGTGGGTAAGAAAAAAGGAAGAAGAAAATAATGCAGACCAATACCAGCTTGCATACTAAGCAAACGGGAGTGCACATTAGCAAGAACAACCAAAATGATAAAGATGGCAAGGACAAAATTCCAAGCTACGTGAACATAGTAATACAGAAAAGAACAAAGAGACAAACATTCAAACACAAATACATGCACGTGAGGAGAAGCAAGGAGTCACATACATACGCCTTTTCGAAATAACATATGCAATAGACACGGAATGAAAGTATGCACTACGACTGAAATACAAAAAAATGCATTGCAAGTGAACACGCTGAAAAACTATATTCTCTTTTCCACAAACAATCGATTTGCCAAAAGGCACGCAGCTTACATTTCATTGAAAATAGCTTTCTTCCTACGTGCTCAAGAGAGAAAATCTCTTTAGGAATGTTTTTCCAAGGCTGATGCCCAGCTTCTAGGGCTGTTTCATAGCTTCAACGCATGCAATTGATCGAGCATTTTGGGATGGGTGAGGTGGGAATGCAAAAGAACGGAGCTGATGTTTCCGACTGACGGATCCTCTATATTCACGGAGTATGAATACATAGATCCGCGACATCTCGATCTGACGGTCCTGGAAACACCGTGGAACTGCGGCTCGATCTAGGGTGCAGATAGAAACCTCTAAAATTCCGCAAGCTCCAATATTTAACCATTTCTTTTGCACAAACAATCGATTTGTCATGCCTCAAAGATGATCAGGTACACTGCCACTGCCATCGCCATTTCTCAGGCTTGCTTCACGCTCTCCACCTCGGAGTAGTCCACTCAAAGTACCTCTCCATGTGCTCGTCGGGAACAATTGTGGGGTCGATGTAAGCATGTATTGCCGAGGACAGATGAGACCAATCACCCTGAAAGCAACACTTCACCAGCAAAACACCCGTCACCCTGCTGGCACACGTGGAAGCCCCCTTGCGGTTGTTGTGCCCCGAGAAGTGCCACTCCTCCGGGGGGAGACACTTCAGCGTGCCCAAGGCAAGCCCCACCCAGTCGTTAGCCTGTGCCAACGTCAAGCGCCCTTGCTCCTAGGGTAGCCTCCAGTAGATGTCCCTGTCTGCCTCGCTCCACCGCGAGGATGCCCGCCGCCACCAGCTGTCCCTGGCTTTCTATCAATGCCGCAGCAGCTGCACCAAGCCCTCCACCCCCGCCGCTGGGATGGTGCGCCTCCCCTTCTTGCTGACGTGCCGCTCAATCTTCTCCTTACGGAGCACCACCAAAATCACGTCGTCAGTCACGGCTACGTGGGACTTCCGCATGGAGACCCCGAGTCGGGGCGGCCAAACGTGACGAAGGCGGACAGCACGTGCCCGCAACAGTTACATCTTCGCCCTGCCAGTCGGCCGCAAGGCCAACCCGTGAGCGTGCACCTTCGCCACATGCCTGGCAATCAGCCAGCTCCGCATCGTCCCCTCCTCGCAGCTGCAACCTGCATCGATGGCAACCTGCATAGATGACATGCCCTTTGCTACACGGCTCACTGAAGAGCCCTTCGCAGGCCCGTCATAGCCCATCCTCGTGGTAGTTGTTGATGGCGGACAGGTAGGGTTGCAAGTTCGCAACCTTGATGGTGCCCTTGGACATCAGGTGGGCCATGTACAACCGCACCGTGGCCTTCATGGTTGGCAGCCACGAACGGCCGTCGGTCACACATAACTGCTGGAAAGTTGTTGCCTTTGGCCGGTAGTTGCCAAGGGTGGTGTCCTGCAGCGCCGCCCCTTGCATCTGCACTGCCAGCTCTGTGAGTGAGCTCTCACCGAGCTCACTCCTCCAGCTTTCCTCAAGCGCGGCGTCCCACTCGTCCACTTGTTCCCCCGGAACAACACGGTACTGCTCCGTGTGCATGTCCAGCATCTCCACATCGTCGCTGTCGTACGTCACCTGAGTCATGCGGTGCTCGTCTGTTTTGCCCACCTAGTTGCCCGGGTACCAGGCATCGTCGATAGGCGAGTACACCTCCACCCGGATGCCAAAAGCAAGCTTTGGTTGCGGCTTGGCAGCCCCATCCCCCTTGCATCGTGCATGTAGTAGCTCACAGGTCCGAGCATAGAATGCAAAACATGACTCCGTCCCAGTCGGAGGCTCCGAGCAGCTCGGACCCTCCCAGTTGGCTGGGAGTGAAGAGATCCCGCTGCCGCGGCATTATGATGATCTCCTCGGACAGAGCCTCCAATTGCGGGGCCACCCCTGTGGTGGCGCATCCTTCCTCCCGCAGCTTGTGCGCCACCTTGTCGAGCAACAACCATGGTGGGTTTACCCAATTGACTTCTCCTAGCTAGGAGTAGGCCAACGAGTCCACCCCCTCGCACCCCGGGTCGTACCATTGAGCGTAATGTTGGGGTAGCTGGGTGGAGATCTCGGATGTGAAGCGGTCCACGGTGTGTGTGTGCCACTCCGTGTCCGCCCACTCAAACCATTACCAAGCTGGATATCCTCTCCATCATTTGATGGAGAAGCCTATACCCCGTGGAAGGCGGTGTGGTGTGGTCGCATACGGCCATGATGGGGCATATGGTCGGTACCCAGAGGTAGATTGGGTCATGTACGGCGTGCATACAAGGTGGTAGGTGAGTTGAAGTCGATTTGGTCATCCAAGTGGTGTGAACCAACTGAGCTTCGTGGGGGGGGTTGGTGGGGTGGGTGTGAAAAATCGCTACCTCTTGGGTGCCCGCCTGAGGGGGCGCTACCCAACCACCAAGGCTGGATGGCAAAGCATGGGGCCAACATATTTTTGTGATTTGAGTGTGCGGAACACGAATATCAAGTCCGTTTGGCCATCCGATGCAGTGACCATGTGGAAATGGGGTGGGGGCTGGAGGGGGGAGGCGCAACGAGGGGGGGCGAAAATAAGGGAAATCCAGCTTGTTATTCGTGAGTACCCAAACTGCGAAATTTCGATGGCGGGCTTAGGCTGAGAAGTGAGGGGCGGTAGTATGGGTAGAACCTCGCGCTGAATCCGAATCCGAGGTCCGCTGCTCGATTTGGTGACGGGAGGTGGCCATAAATACGGAGCCGCCCTGCGGGGCTGACAGGCGCCACTGAGCTATTCGCTGAATCACGGTGGGGCAAAGGGGGGGTGGAGAGTGGATGGCGGATGAGCATGGGAGTGCAAGCGAACTTAAAGTAAGACAGAATATATCGTATGCAAGTTGTGTACAAGGCGGTGGGTCGGTTGAAGTCGATTTAGTCCGCCAACGAGGTGTCGCAGCCGAAACCCTAACTTGCGGTGGTAGGCGGCCGAAATCGATCGGGAAAGTTCGGGGATAGATTCTAGGTTGTCGAGTATGGCAGTGCCGTATGAGCATGCCAGGGCGTGCGATCGGTACCCTAAGGTAGGTTGGGTCATAGACAAGTGATATATCGGGGAGTGGCTGTGGTGAAGTCGATTTGGGCCGTCAATTGGTGCGTTGCGCCTTGGGCGGGGATTCCAGGGTATCAAGCTGGATATCCTCTCCATCATTTGATGGAGAAGCCTATACCCCGTGGAAGGCGGTGTGGTGTGGTCGCATACGGGCATGATGGGGCATATGGTCGGTACCGCAGGTAGATTGGGTCATGTACGTCGTGCATACAAGGTGGTAGGTGAGTTGAAGTCGATTTGGTCATCCAAGTGGTGTGAACCAACCGAGCTTCGTGGGGGGCTGGTGGGGTGGGTGTGAAAATCGCTACTCCTCTGGGTGTACGCCCGAGGGGCGCCGCCCAACCACCAAGGCTGGATGGCAAAGCATGGGGCCAACATATTTTTGTGATTTGAGTGTGGACACGAATATCAAGTCCGTTTGGCCATCCGATGCAAAGCGTTGGGACTATGTGGAAATGGGGTGGGGCTGGGGGATGCAACGAGGGGGGCGAGAAAATAAGGGAAATCCGGGCCTTGTTATTCGTGAGTACCCAAACTGCGAAATTTCGATGGCGGGCCTAGGCTGAGAAGTGAGGGGTGGTAGTAGGGGTAGAATTTCGCGCTGAATTCGAATCCGAGGTCCGCTGCTCGATTTGGTGACGGGAGGTGGCCATAAATACGGAGCCGCCCTGCGGGGCTGACATGCGCCACTGAGCTATTCGCTGAATCACGGTGGGGCAAAGGGGGGTGGAGAGTTGATGTCGGATGAGCATGGGAGTGCAAGCGAACTTAAAGTAAGACAGAATATATCGTATGCAAGTTGTGTACAAGGCGGTGGGTCGGTTGAAGTCGATTTAGTCCGCCAACGAGGTGTCGCAGCCGAAACCCTAACTTGCGGTGGTAGGCGGCCGAAATCGATCGGGAAAGTTCGGGGATAGATTCTAGGTTGTCGAGTATGGCAGTGCCGTATGAGCATGCCAGGGCGTGCGATCGGTACCCTAAGGTAGGCTGGGTCATAGACAAGTGATATATCGGGGAGTGGTTGTGGTGAAGTCGATTTGGGCCGTCAATTGGTGCGTTGCGCCTTGGGCGGGGATTCCAGGGTATCAAGCTGGATATCCTCTCCATCATTTGATGGAGAAGCCTATACCCCGTGGAAGGCGGTGTGGTGTGGTCGCATACGGGCATGATGGGGCATATGGTCGGTACCCAGAGGTAGATTGGGTCATGTACGTCGTGCATACAAGGTGGTAGGTGAGTTGAAGTCGATTTGGTCATCCAAGTGGTGTGAACCAACTGAGCTTCGTGGGGGGGGGTTGGTGGGGTGGGTGTGAAAAATCGCTACCTCTTGGGTGTACGCCTGAGGGGGCGCTCCCCAACCACCAAGGCTGGATGGCAAAG
>LGRX02035348.1:46346-58249 GCA_001247695.2 Cymbomonas tetramitiformis
TCAATCGCCAGTCAACGAGGTCCTTGTCCCGTGACAGCCGGTCTGCCCACTCGTTTGCCTCGCTTTTGATGTAGCTATGTTTGGCGGTCACAAAAAGGTGAAGTCTTGGCGCTAGCCTTCGCGTGCGTGTTCATCGCAGCCTTGGCCTTCGTGTTGTCGAACTCCTTCAGCCATTTGGTCAATACCGAGTCGGTTATCAGACCTTCAGTTCCCGCGTACACCTTCTCTTTGATGAACGTGAGTTTGACACGCAACGTGTCAACTCCTCCGTGGATCGTAGCGTCAGACTTCATGCCAACCCTGAGCTGGATCATGGTGTAGCGATTGCTCAAAAGAGCGAAAACACCCTTGACAGTGTTTTTCGCGGCAAATATGCGCTCCGCAAGTTCCTCCATGATGGGGAGATGGTCGGTGACCTCGAGCTAGTCCAGAGTGCTCTCTGAGTGCCCGACAGCATCGTGCAAATGTGAGAGTGAGGGCGCTAGAACAACTTGTTTGTAGCGCATCGACGAGTTAATACGCTTGGAGAGAGTTTCGTACGTTTTGTCATTGTACTAGGATAGTCGTACATCTGCGGCATGATTGTCCGACTCCAGTGTCGAGGGCCGCGGGGAAACGGATTTCCCGCAACGTGACAAGCATGTACGGAAGTTTCCGCAGTACCTCAAACTAAGCGTCGCCGCTCTGAGCGAACCCTGCCATCTGGGTGGCGGCTATTTTGCTGGCCGTCTCCGCTGCCACAACGGCTCGTTGAGGCATCATGGGGATCATTAACGCAATCTGCTGCGCCACCAAAGCCTCGAGGCCGCTCGGGGCCCCAGCCGGAATTACGTCGGCTCCAGATGTGTTCGCTTCTTGGGCTTCTGTCGCGGGAACCTTCGCTTCAGTGCTACCAACCATTTTTGTAGTTCGCTAGGCTTGGGTTTTCTAGGCTTCCACAATAACAGAAAATGTGGGGGAAATTAATTGCAGTATGCCGCACAAGGAAATTCAGAAGAAATTCCCTGTGAAGTTCTTTCGCGAACGCAAAAGAAAGGAGCTGAGGATTTCCGACTGACGGATCCTCTAAATACACGGAGTGTGAACACGTATATCTGTGACAACTCGATATGACGGTCAAGGAAACCATGTGGAACTGCCGCTCCATCTAGGGTGCGGAAACCTCTAAAATTTCGCAAGCTCCAATTTAACCAGATCCAGAGGGACCCTACAGGTAATAATCGCAGTAGGAGGCACACTCGCACAGCAAGAGCGATCTACAAAAACAATGAGAGTCTTTGCAACTATGGAGGGTCCAGAAACGTCACTTTTCGGCCAACAACAAGTTAGGGTTAGGGTTTGGGTTCGTAGCATCCGAACCGCCGCAGGTATTCACGATCTGAAAATTACGTATTTTTTTCCAGCTCAATTGCACTTCGTCGCAAAAAACCCGAAAACTCGAATCGAAGAGTTTGATCGATGGCATCGATTGCAAAACGAGCACGGACGTGACGCTTTCGTGCTCGGTTTATTTCAAGAACTGTTGTGTTCTCGTACCCAGGTGACCTACCAGGGTAACCGCCGATGAGGTGAAAAAAATACGCACATTTCAGAAAGTGAATACCTATAGCGGTCCGCCTTCTATGAACTCATACCTCAAGTGTTTTTTTTGCAGTTTTCTATACGATACAACGCTAACTTTGGCCTCAACTGAACCCTCCATAGTTGCAAAGACTCATGAGGAAGTGCTGCAATGATTCCTAAATGACCAGAAAGAAATAAAAATACTCCTACGAAGTACACACACTGTCAGAAGGACGGGGGTCGCCATAAGCTGAACAATATGAATCGTGGAGGAGTAAAACAGACATTCAAACGGATTAAAAAAAAGTGCAAAGGAAGTACCGTAATACACCTCAAATAATTCGTCATTTTTTTCATTTTCATTTTCTTTCTCACCCTCGCTCCCCAAAGGAGCCAAGACCAACGGCCCCTATTACCTGAATCCTCCCTCGCACTCTCGTACGGTGCACCCTCCCCCAATGAATGAAGACTCACAGGCCATGTTGTCGTCTTGCCGAACGACCTCCACTCAAATAACAAAGACCGTGCAACCCTGGTGCCCTGGACCTTCCCCCTTAGAGGGAATGAAGCACGGAGGGTGAGGCCCTCCCGTGCCCTGTGTACTTCCCGAAAAAGGAACAAAGACCGAGGTTGCTTATACCCGGCGCCCTCCCCCCAATAAAAGAAAATCAGGGGGGGCTTATACCCTGTGCCCTCCCCAAAGGAACGATGAATAAGGGCCCATTTATCCTGCGCCCGCCCCATGAACGAAGAGCAGGGGAACCGCGAGCCCTGCGCCCTCCCAACCCGGCCGACACTGAGGAACAATAAATAGGCGACCCTCGTGCCCTGTGCTCTACCCCAAAAAAGAACAAAGACCTGCATGGGCATTTTACCCCGCGCCCTCCCCCAAGAATTAAGAAATCAGGGGGGCTTATAATACCCTGTGTCCTGTCCCCAACAAAATAAAACCAGGCGCCGGGGCTTATACTCTGCGCCCTCCCCACTTGTAAACGAAGAACCTCGAGCCATGATGCGCCCTCCCAACCCCCAACAAGGAACAATGACTAGGTAACCCGAGTCGTACTCTGCGCCCTTCCCTGAGAAAAGAAGACTAGGGGGACCCCCATTGGCCTGTGCTCCACCAAAGAAGGAAGCATTTGGGGCTCTCGCAGTGACTTGCGCTCTCGGACCGTGATGAACGACGAACAGCAAGACCCTATTGAGTATTAACTTCTCAGATGTTCAGCAAAACTCAGGCTTGCTGGTACCGCGACTCCGATAGTCTTTGGAGTTCATCGTTGCCTAGCTATTATTAGTCGAAGATTTCTCCTCTTCAATGCGGGGTGCTGGTGTACCTATGTTGGTGCCAGTGTTGGCCATATGTTCACTATGAAGTGTGTGAAATTGCCACTTTTTGCTGAAAATGCATTTGGATAACAAACTCTCGTTTGAAGCTCGCAACAGATAATTGAGCTCTACAAAAGCCTACATTTTTTTTCAGCTCAAACCCTACAACCCTATTTGCTCAGATGTCGATTTCACCCAGTATTCAGTGAGTTATGCAAGGGTCGCCGTTTGGGCCTTTGCAGGTACCGAGGGTCCAGAGGCGGCCAAAGGTTAGAGTCACTTTCACAGAAAAAGGCTGAAAAACTGCAAAATACACTTAGCGTTTGGGCTCATAAAATGTGAACCGCTATAGGTATTCAAGTTCTGAAAAGTGCGTATTTTTTTTCAGCTCAATTGTAGTTTGATGCAACAATCCCCAAAACCCGAACCGACATTTTGTCGTAACATCGATCGCAAAACGGTGACGAAAGCGTCACTTTCGTCACCGTTTTGCGATCGATGTCAATGATCCAATTCTTCGATTCGAGTTCTCGGGTTTTTCGCGACGAACTGGAATTGAGCTGAAAAAAAATACGCAATTTTCAGATCGTGAATACCTGTGACGATTCGCATGCTACGAACCCAAACCCAAACCCTAACTTGTTTTTGGCCGAAAAGTGACGTTTCTGGACCCTCCGTACCTGCAAAGGCCCGTTTGTCCACATAGCATGTCGTTTTGTGGACAAACGGCGACCCTCGTAACTCGCTCGATTCGATTCGAAATCGATTTCTGAAAAAAATGTCGATCTACATATCAGCTGAAAAAAAAACAGCAATTTTCAGATCGTGAATACCTGTGACGGTTCGCACGCTATGAACCCAAACCCAAACCCTAACTTTAACTTGGCCGAAAACGACATGTTCTGGCACCAACATAGGTACACCAGCACCGCGGGGCTTTACTCAAAGTTAGTGAGTCTGAGTTGACGAAAATTTGCCTAACATGCCCTCCATGGATGGTGCTGAATTCCTACCTTGATGAATATTTTGTATTATGAGTTCTTCAGTTCTGAGATTGAGATCAACTTTGACGTCGAAGAGGACTTTCAAGAGAGTGTCGGTAACACCCAGCCCTGGCAACACCGTTGAAGAGAGAGATGGTACACCTATGTATATGCCAGAATATCACGTTTTTGGCCAAAAACCCTAACCCAGTTAGGGTGCTGCTGGATTCGGAACGCCAACAGTCGGAATTGGGCAGAATATTTTTGTAGCGATTTAAAAAACCCATCGCGTAAGGACCCTAACAAAAAAAAAGACATTCGACATCTCATGACCGAGCTATTCCCTGTGCGCACTGTTGACGCAAGCGTGACATTTAGTGTCGATTCGTCAACAGTGGGCAACATCTGGCAAGGCATCCACGCGCAGAATGATGTGTTGACGTTAAAGATACGCATAGGTCTAACTGATTTTTAAATCCTTGGCTTTACAGAACTTGATTATCTATAAAACTCTTCCAACTACACCCTTTCCCCTACAAGCTATATTGCATGAAATTCGGGTTTGGATAGATACAAAGTGAGGCGTGTGGCCAGACTTGGCACAAACATAGGTGCACCTTCTCGAGAGCTTCGTTCCATTGCGACCTGATCTGACAGTTTCTGAGAGAGTTCCCGAGGAAATGTACAAGGCAACGATATGCACTTTTCTTTCTGGCGATTCTGAGACGGAGTCTGCAAACGCGAGGACCCGGGCTTGGACGTAAAATACGTTGTCGCAGACACTGTCATCCCCGCGAGGATGGCAACTCTGGCAATGATGAAGATTGCGAGATTTACGTCTCACACGCCCCTCAACTGCACAATCAACTAGGCACAGTGCATGGCCGGTGGCTATCACCGGCCGCACTCGAACGGTTCATCGATTTCTCACTCTGTATGTACTGTATGCGCACGTAGTAGACTACGAGCATTACATAGATATAGCAGCCGCTGCGTGGTTTTGCAGAAGTAGCCATAATTTGGGCAAACGCACCAGGACTGCTCCACAACGCTCGCATTCCTTCACTGGGCGGTTCGGCAGTGACCTTCGCGGCATTCCCAGGATTCGCGTCCTTCACTTGTCGCGATAAAGATCCTCCAATAAGGATCTTTTTCCTGGCAGGCACTCACCAGGTTCAGCAAGTTGATCTGATCTGTACAACACAAGAGCGTCTAACGCGTGGCGATCTTTTACAGCACGGCATGTTGGGGAAAGTGTCATTTCAAATGCTTGAGTTAGTTTTTGCAGCGTAAATTCGCAAAGACTCTTGCCACAGTGACATGCATACATCGCCTTTAGGGGGCAACGCATTGTTCTCCTGAGTCGACTTGATTAATCTGAACAGTCGTATCCACTGGGGTTTAAAATTATCTCCCTGAATGTTATGCTCCGCGAATATGTGTTAGACCGGGTTATTTATTTTCTCGGTCCGAGAAGACGACACAGCCGAGTCAAACAGGAGGTCCAGACGTTGCGCATAACGTAAGTAGTTTTAAAAGTCGCGAGGTGTAAGAGCTTTCAGAAGCAACTTAGTTGTCCCCGGGGATATGTACCTGAGCCTCATGTTACGCTGCTCGATAACGCAATATTGGTTGGCGATCATCGTAATTCGATCGTGAGATGCCAGGCGTTGCACGATGAGGTGGTTCAAACTGCACCGATCCCTGGGAAGTCAGTTAATGAACAGCGAGGTTGAAGCGGCTGAAATGAATTCAGTTTGCGAAAATTCTTGGTGACTACAGTGGGACTAACTGTTATTATTAATTATTTGCAAATGGTTTCTCTTCCTCGAATCCGTCAGCTGAGTGTTTGGATGTGGCGAAGAGCTAGCGAACTAGAGGCACAGAAACAACTCCCTCCTTCAGATGCGTGACACCTGCGAAACATGCGGAAGCGAAGGGGAAATGGGGAGCCAGACAAACAAGACATGCGATGGGTGGGTGACGGTGGGTCCTGACTTGCAGCCCCTTTTGTGCAGATTAGAAAGGCAGCGAGGTCCGAGCGAATCGGCCCGTTATTCATATCTACCGATGACAATCTACCACCTCGATGACCTTATATCTGAATTTCGTGTCACCTATGCATCAGCAATGAAACATCTAACTCATCAGATTGCTCCACTTTCCAGTCTTGTAGCCAATCTACCGTTTCTGCGTTTTCCTACGAGGTGCCACACCCACCCGATCTTCGTCATCGGAGTTGTCCAACACACTCACACGGAGATGCGTGGGCTTCGTTGTCATTGGAAGTCTCCATTGCCTCTTGGTGAAACACTTGATGACAGACTGGCATATGAGTGCCCTTTTCATACAATGGAGATGCCGGGCGAGCACGTGCAGGAGTACCCTGTTTATATGCCGGAGATGCAGATTGGCCCCAAGGAGCATATGCCTTCTTGGCACCAATGGGAGACTAAGCTGCAATCTTCCTGTCCGTCTCCATTAACTCAAGATATGGATGTTGCAGAGCCACGGGGACTCGAAGCATCCTCTGCCCGAACTGCATCATCTTGGTCTTGAGCTGTTCAGGTTGGTCATCTGACTGCTCTGCCACCTTGGTGTCATCCGCGTCATCCGCATCATCCGCGTCATCCGCGTCACTCGGGTCAGAATCCACCAGCAGCTTCGGCTTCTTTGTTCAATAGAATCGCATAGCTTCGGCTTCTCCCGACCCCCGCGTCATCGTCATAGGCAGTAGGACGGTCATCATTGGCATCGCTGCGCTGTCATACAGCAATTTCATGACCTAATCGACCGTGCATTTTCGATGACGACGATGACTCGAAAATTACTCCAGACATAAAATTATTTTCGATCTGACGGTACAATCACATGCACACAGTCATCGGACGCAGATAAATCGGTGCTGGGAAGCTCGAGACAGTTTGAAACTGTTTCTTAATCACGTTCGACTACCGTTCACTTCAACCAGGTCAGCCGCAGCGGTGTATTTGTTTTCATATATTATTGCATTGCATGCCATACAGCATATCCCGGTGCATATATGCATACTCTCATCACTTGCGAACGCATGTCTACGTGCACGTGATCATCTTCGCCTCCCCTGCGCGAAGATTGTCACGTGAGGGTAGCCATCCGCACAACGCACCCGCACGAACTTAAGAATCACAAACCTGTATACAAGTACCCCGTATCACGCACAATAAACACGTTTATAGGTTGCTAGGTTTGTTCATTTCGCTTGAGTGGATGAACAATTTACGTGACCTAGGCGACTCCCCGGATTGCCGGTGCTCAAGGAATGGTATACATTCCTTGACGCGACTAAAGTACCGTAAAGTACCTTGACGCGACTAAAGTACCGACGACGGGCGTTAAGCAAGCATCGTGCAAGGCATACGATCAGTTCCAGATAATTTCAACCGATTTTAGCTTTTAGCGCTCCGCAAACCCAAACCCGATGGCGGCATTCTACCCTACCGGATGCTGGAAAGCGACTGTCCGGACACCGCAGGAGGGTCAAAGGTATACATAAGTCCTCTATATATGCCTTTTTAAAACTACATATGGTGTCCGAAGTTCCCATGATGTTGTTGTTCACTGATTTTCAGAGGCCGCGGCATCCTCCGCTTAGGCGATGACCCCCGCAGTCCTACGTGTCGGTGGCCTCCAGGGGAATTTGGACACCATACGTTGATGTGTAAGGTCCTAATTGGTGGGCGTATTGTATGTCGCCGTATCCCGGCGCATGCCGCGGTGGTCGAAAACGGCATGCACTGCAAAATAAGGTGGCACTTTTGACGACTGGTGAACTCGTTGATTTGAACGGCAAGAAGGCGATTTGAGGCAAACACAGAAGCTCACAGTCCTCAGATATGGTGTGCGATTATATCGGCTTGTCACGTTGTCAGTCAGTTACACTACAAATACAGTCTTAAAATTGGAGACAACTTTGCCGTATGTCATCACTGCCATTCTTACCATCTTTGTCATCCGGTGAGTCCTTCCCTTCACGCTCCAAATCGGAATCGGAATCGGAATCGGAATCGGAATCGCGATCGGGATCGGGATCGGGATCGGGATCCGAATCCGAATCCGAATCCGAATCAAGGGTGCCATTTGGGTTTTTGAGATCGGCGCCAGCGCGGCGCGACTCTTGGGCAGGACGCGCCGTCGCGCCGCGGCGCCGGCGTGGCGCCACAAATTCTATCCTCGCGCCGAACGCCGGCGTGGCGCCCGTATTTTTGGCATGCGCCGACGCGCCAGCGCGCCAAATATCCAAAAATGCATTTTTTACTGCGAATGAATTCTTAATAATAAAACATTTACGCTAGCAAAGGGGACAAAGTCCTGAGAGTGCAGTATCCCTGCAAAGCAGGCTAGTGAAAACACCAGGGGCTACTCCCTCTGCTACAGCGCGCCCACAAAAAGGGGCTCAGCCCGCTTGTCAGCGGGGTGACATCTAGAGAAAAAGCAAAGTGCTAAAAAAACTCTAGAAGATGGAGAAGCAGCCATGGCCGGGTGAGTGGAGGGGTGGCTGATTCTGAATGGTGGGGAAGGAAGTCGAAGAATTCAGGGGGTTTTTGGAGACGTTGAGAAAGTGTGGTCGTGGTGGGCGGGGACAGGGGAGGTGGGGGAGGGAGGGGGCGGGGGGGACGGCCCTCCCCTTGGGGTCTCGTTGGGGGCCGGGAGTTTACACTCCCAGCTCCCAACCAACCCATCCAATATTGCAAGTCTTTGAAAATTATTGCAAAAGAGTTTGAAGAAAATATTTTGACTGTTGAACGGCTTCTGTTTCTGACATGGTTTCATTGCTTGGGATGTCAATTGTGTGTGGGTCAGTGTTTAAGGTGGTGGTTGTGCTTAATTTAAACACGTCTCGCCTGTTTTTGGTGTGTTGCAAACTCTTGAGAGTTTTTTGAGAAGTGGTTGAATCTTACCGCGGGGGACACCTATCGTGTTGAGAACGGAACCAAAAAGAGGGGGGAGGTATCCCATGAGTGTAAGAGCTTTGGGCCATTTCACGGTGCTCATGAAGGTCTTGGAATTTGCATTGGCGATTGTCGTGTCGTAGTGGCCACCATAATAGGACTCATTATCACTCTGACAGTAAGGAGGGTCTTGAGTAGGCCATGGACGGAGTGAAAAGGGAAGTACTTCGTCCCTTTCGTTCAAAACTTCTTTCCAAATATCGGTGCTAACTCCTGTGTATTCAAGTCTCTTCTTCGTGACCTTAGACTTGGGAAGGACGTTGAGAAACCATCTGGCAATCTTTTTCTGCGTAGACCTCCAGTCAAAGGCTGGTTGGATGTTACTGGGTGCGCTGTCTATGGCTATAATTACAACATCCGAACATAGCGCTAAGGCGTAGGGCGCTATGTGTTGGGCTTGCACCTTGAGCGCGCAGGTTCGAGTCCCGTCTAGATCTCGTCGGGAGGTTGTTGCCCGATATAATTATATTGTCTGATCAACAATATAATTATACTGGAAGCATTTCGGTGTTTCCATCAAAAGACCTATTTGTGGTTCATTTCGTTTCAGCCAAAATGGCCAAGTGTGTCAAAAGTTATTCCCATTCCGAGCATTTTCGGTTATTACACGTATTACTAATTACACTCGGCGCAGGGAAGAAGGCTTTCTTTTTTCGAAGCGGCCCGCATTTGAAATTTTTACTGGCCCACTTTCGGCCAGCCCGGCCAATCTTAAAATTTGCCCACCGCAGGCGCAAATTTCTTATTTTAAGTATGGCGAGATCATAAAAATCGCACAATTTTCGTGAAAGTTTTCATAATCGGGCGTGGCGTGGTGTAAATCTCTGGAAAATCGGACGCCGGCGCAGCGCGAGCTGCGAGGGACCGCGCCGTCGCGCCACGGCGCTGGCGTGGCGCCTGATTTTTTGGCTAGCGCCAAGCGCCGGCGTGGCGCCTGACCCCCGGGGGGAGATCGCGCTGGCGCGTCCAATACGGCGCGCCGGCGCGTCTAAATGGCACCCTTGATCCGAATTGAGCTCCGGGATTTCAGGATCGGGACGGAAATCGGAATAGGAATCGGAATCCCAATTATTGAGCTCCGGGATATCAGGATCCGAGATTTTAGGCTCCTCGGGTGGAAGTCTGCTTGGACCGGCTCCTGATGACGGTTCCCCACGACCGCGCGAATCGGAATTGGAATTGGAATCCGAATCCGAAGCGAGTTCCGGGATTTCAGGATCCTCGTGCGGAAGTCTGCTTGCGTACGGCAAAATTGTCTCCGATTTTAAGACTGTATTTGTAGTGTAACTGACGGACAACGTGACAAGCCGATATAATCGCACACCATATCTGAGGACTGTGAGCTTTTGTGATTACCTCAAATCGCCTTCTTGCCGTTCAGATCAACGAGTTCACCAGTCGTCAAAAGTGCCGCCTTATCTTGCAGTGCATGCCGTTTTCGACCACCGCGCGGCATGCGCCGGGATACGGCGACATACAATACCCACCAATTAGGACCTTACACGTCGACGTATGGTGTCCGAATTCCCCCGGAGGCCACCGACACGTAGGACTGCGGGGGTCACCGGCTGAGCGGATGATGCCGCGGCCTCTGAAAATCAGTGAAAAACAACATCATGGGAAATTCGGACACCATCATAGGTAGTTTTAAAAAGGCATGTATAGAGGACTTATGTATACCTTTGTTGACCCTCCTGCGGTGTCCAGACAGTCGCTTTCCAGCATCGGGTAGGGTAGGATGCCGCCATCGGGTTTGGGTTTGCGGAGAGCGCTGAAATCTGCAGCCATTCGCGTTTCACCTGGTTGAACTTATCTGGAACTTATTGTATGCCTTGCACTATGCTTGCTTAACGACGGGCGTTAAGCGAGCACGGTACTATGGTCGCGTCAAGGAATGTATACCATTCCTTGAGCCGACCGGCATTTCGGGGAGTCGCCTAGGTCACGTAGATTGTTCATCCACTCAAGTGAAATTAACAAACCTGGCAACCTATAAACTTGTTTATTGTGCGTGACACAAGCTATTTGAATACAGGTTTGTGATTACGTTTGTTCGTGCGGGCGCGTTGTAGTGCGGATGGCTAACCTCACGTGATCATCTTCGCGCAAGGGAGGCGAAGCTGATCACGTGCAGTTGGACATGCGTTCGCAATTGAAGAGTGTATGCATATATGCATTGTGATATGTTGTATGGTATGCCGTGCAATAATATATGAACAAAATACACCGCTGGTGCTGACCCGGGTCATTCAGCAGCAGCGGTGTTTTTTGAAGTGAACGGAAGTCGAAAGTGATTAAGAAACAGTTTCAAACTGTCTCGAGCTTCCCGACACCAAGGCATGGTATCAGTTGGTTCAGGCGGTATTGATGGTTTTTGATGATTTCACTTTTCTGATCAATCGATTCTGATTCACATCATGTCTAATCAATCAATTCTGATATTTCAAGCCAGGGCATCAATCAATTCTGATTCTCAGCAAGTCTGATCAATCAATTGTGATTGCTCCACGGGCAGTATCAATCAATTCTGATACACTACCTGTATGAAGTATCAATTGGTTTAAATACATACTATCGATTCCCCACCCTACTGCACGTGCTGGTTCGCGGAGGTCGCCGATCATGGTGGTTTCTTCATGGGCAACCATGTTTTCTAATTCATATAGGCTCCCACGTGTCATTCGGTTCGGGGAAATTCTTCCAACCCATAAGCCATTGTGCAACACCGCCATTTGATTCACTCTCTGTCTGTATCTCACGGACCTTGTAAGCGTGTATTCAACATCGTCACGTCCGGCAGGGTCAAAAGTTTGGTGTGTGCGCTTGATCGCGCCGTTGCCCTCGGAAACTACATTCGCCTGATAAGGTTGCTTTCCACGTCCGCGCTTATTGCCCATGGTGTTCGATAATCTTAAAATGAAATTCGAAATATGTCAAGATAGTGTCTACATATATACCCATGAACCCCATCGAATGACCAATTGCCATCCCTAACCCCATCATACTTAGATTCAAGATTGATTTGTCCAAGATGGAG
>LGRX02035349.1:0-15746 GCA_001247695.2 Cymbomonas tetramitiformis
GATGCGATAATAAGCTGAAGTCCAACCAAGGGACTTCCTGAATACACGGTTGAGGATGAAGACAGCATGTCGGGTGTCGGGTGGCCAAGGGCCACATCTCCACACCAAAGCCAGAAGTCAGAAGAAGAGCCCTAGCCATAGCTTGCACATCCCTGTGTGATCTCTCCACCCTCGCCTGGTTCTCGTGTAAGTACGGAGAACCATGTCGCTGCTCGATGCCATGTTGCTTGCAGAATGCAGCAGTCTGTCCAGCAATCATTGTGCTATCGCCATCTGTGTGCAGTACCATGTGGCAGTCACTCGACAGGCTCATGCTGCTCCTCAGGTGCTTCACTTCCACCAGGTACAGTTTGAAGGCCTCGAGGTAGTCGGACTTGAGCTTCAGGAAGAAGATACATATCCAGGTGGTAGAGTCGTCTACAAACAGTGCAAACCACCTGTATCCCCCAGCACTGACTCTGAAGGGCCCACATGTATCCGACCACACAAGGCTCCCCAGCTCTGCCAGTAGGCCTCATCGAGGGTCTGATAGCCTTGGTCAGCTTGCAGGCCATACACCGTTCAGGGCAGTGTTGCACAGGGCTGCAAGAATACTGAGATTCAGTGATACCCATGGGAACGTTCTGGGCAAACATGTGGTCCACAGACGTGTCACCCGCATGACCCAGTCTCACATGTTGCAGATTCTTGAGGTCAAGCTGCTCCACAGTTTGCGAGTCCTTGAATAATACCTTCACTGCCGGGAGGACCTTTTTTGCCAGCGGCAACATTCCTTGTAAACGGGTCTCGTATTCAGCAAGCGTCGAGGCCTCCGGAGTTGTTTGAAACACGTAGTACTCGAAATATTCGAAGTTAAACCAATTATACGCCTTTACAAAGCAGTTATAAGTCTCGAGCAGCAAGCTGGCCAGCAAATCGTTGTTGATCTGAGCTAGGCCAAGGTTGCTGCTAAAGTGGTGAGTGAAGGGTTCTTCGGTTTTGTCTGAATGACCCGTCCATTCGGTAAAAGCGAGCAGCCCTCGATCAAGATCCAAACGTGCTGTGCGAACATCTTCAAAAGCAATTCAAGGACTCGGATGCTATAGAAGATGTTCGCGCTGCGTTGAATCTTGGTCGGCTGCCCTTTGAAATGGGCAGATCAGTCAGTGGCTGAAAATTTTCACTCACACCACTTTGCTGGCGGCCTTGGCTACAACTCAGACTCAGCGACTGGCCCTTGCTGCTCGGAAGCATATAACCGCTTTTAGTAAAGGCGTATGTGGTTTAACCGATATTCGGCACTTTCTGTTTCAAGCAACTCAGCCTCAGCATTTGCTGAATATCTGAGACACGTTTGAGAATGTTGCGTCTCAGTGGGTGACTGCAAACATGGGCGGCGGCCTCAGAATCTGCAACATGTGAGGACTGATCATGCGGAGTGTACCAGACCGCATGTTTGCCCAGAGCATTATGGTGAATCTCAGTGATGTGCAGCCCTGTGCAACACTGCGTGAGACCTACTGGCTTTGAAACCTGTACGCAGAGCTGGGGCGCGTGGTGGTGCATGGGCGCTTCAGTCGTGCTGAGACCCAGAAATCGTTTGCACTGACTGCGTTAACTACCTGGATATGTATGGCCTGAAACTCAGGTACCGACTTTACCACCGGCTCAACGCGTGGCGCCTGAGCATCGCGGCCTGTCGGTGACTACCGTAACCACCCGGGATGCTGTGATTGCTGGACCATTCTGCATATTTGGCGACATGTTCTCGACTGCCCTTTGCGTTTCGAAAGCAGTGCTCACACGAGATGTGCGAAGCTATGGCTGAGCTAGTGCTCAGTGGCCCTTGGCCACCCGTATGCTGTCTTCATCCTCAACCGTGTATTCAGGAAGTCCCTTGGTTGGACTTCAGCTTATTATCGCATCCAGAAGAAGCACGCGGACTTGTCACAGCTGAGGGTGTTTGGGTGTATGGCTTACCCTTTCATTGACCCCACGGTTCGTGAGCACAAACTCGGCAACCGAGCACGTGAGCTCAGGTATGTGGGGCACTCTGAGGTCTCGTCTGCCTATCTCCTGTATGATCATGAGTCTGGAAAGTAGGTCAACTCTGGTATGGTCACTTTCTCTGAGAAGTTGGACAAGCTGGGCAAAGTGGTGACCACATGGGATCCGTCTGCAGTAACTCCTCTCAAGACCAACTTCATGGCCACTGCTCTGGATGCGCCCTACAGAGATCCACCACCTGCACTATTGGAGACCGCTGTGCTGGAGCAAGGTGTGTACTTACCTGAAGACGGTGATGAGGTGGTGGCTGTGGTGAAGGCGGAGACCTCCGATGACATGTGCTGGGTGAACCTGAGCTCGTATCTCGAGCCAGGAGGTGAGCGCCTGTCACTACTGAGGGATTGCCCTACATATGGGCATATCAATGCCCACTATCCACTGTTCACTGAGGTACGTGCTGTCACTGGGAAGGGGGACTCTGAGGAGGCCATGGTTTGTGGACGCGCTATTGCACCGCATGCTCAATCCTACTGCGTGGTCCTCCTCACCAACTTCACCATCATGGACCTAGCTACTGGAAAAGTGCAATTTCCACCTGCACACATGTGCCTTGGTGTTAAGACTGACGTGACACCCACTGTGCAAAGCTCCCTGCTGCCGGAGGGAGTCACCGAGCCGAAGAGTCACTCTCAAGTCCTGACTTCACCTGACTGTGCTGAATGGCTCGACTCCATCCAGGATGAGCTAGAGGCACTGGTGCAGATCAAGAGGGCTTTACTTATGATGGACGAGGAGGATGCACCTGCTGGGGTGAAGCTGTTGGACATGTCCCGCATCCTCAAGGTGAAATTGGACAAGCACAGGCAGCTCCTGAAAAGGAAGAGCCGGATATGTGTGCGAGGTCACAAGCAGGAGTATGGAGTGGACTATTATGACACTTTTTTTGCGCCGTGCACACAGCTGTCATCCGTCAGGATTGTTATTACCCTGGCCCTGAATCTTGGTCTGGTGGTTTACCACATGGACGTGGACACTGCATTCCCGAACTCGGTGCTTGAGGAGGATCTGTATGTTCGCCTTCCCCGAGGACTAGTCTATGGGGGGCACAGATGTGCCAAGCTGCTCAAGGCAGTATATGGACTGAAGCAGGCTGGGAGAGAGTGGTTTGACACCTCCGATGCCTTCATCATGGGCTATAACTCCAGGATGCAGAGGAGCGATGTGGAGCCGTGTCTGTACTTCATCCGGGACGCCGCTCTCCAGGTCATCATTCTGGCCTACGTAGATGATTACCTGGTGGCCACCAATGACAAGTCTTGGTATGACACCTTTGTGACCACCTTCCACTCGCAGTATGCGTGTAAAGATCTCGGAGTGCTAGACTTGGTCATGGGTATCGGGGTGCGCTGGGGTGATGTCACAGCATACTTATCTCAGTCTGGATACATCTCCCAGATTATCAGCACGTATGGACTGGATGATGCCAAACCAGCAACCTTGCCGATGTCACGTGGCACTGCACTTTCTCCTGCTGATGGCAAAGATGTGTCCTTGCCCTATCGAGCTCTTCTGGGGCAGCTGCAGTGGGTGGCTCGCTGCAGTCGACCTGACATTATGGCGGCAGTATCGGTCCTGTCGAGGTTATGTGCTACATATGGCCCGGACCACTTCGTGGCACTGAAGCAGGTCGTCAGGTACCTAAATGGCACCATCAACTATGAACTGGTATTGCGCACTGCATCAGTGCCGGGGGGGGTATAATGGTACTGGACCAAGCAGAACATTGCCACTGTCCATATATACTGATGCGGATTATGCTGGATGTAAGACAACCAGAAGAAGCACATCTGGCATCGCTGTCTTTCTCTGTGGAAGTCTGGTGATTTTCTCGTCCATGATTCAGAAATGCGTCTCACTCTCTACCAATGAAGCTGAGATTATTGCCATGTCTGAAGGGGCTCGAGAAGTGAAGTATGTTATCAACGTGCTGGACTCATTGGTGGACATATGCAGGCCAGTACCCATGTACTGTGACAACTAAGGAGCTATTCATCTTGCCTCTGACTATGTGAACAACTCCAGGTCGAAGCACATTGAGGTCAGAAACATGTACATTCGGGAGATGATCAAGGCCAAGGAGACAGAAGCCCTATGCACTGGTACAGCAGACAACACCTCGGACATAATGATGAAACCACTGGCACTTCCAGTCTTCCGAGTACGCAGAGAGAGACTGGGAGTCATGAGCCTACCTCGTGATCATCCATGAAAACTGAAGGGGCACCATCCCCATATCACTGGAGCTGGAGGGGCACCATCTCGATATCACTGGAGCTGGAGGGGCACCATCCCTAAGACTGGTGTGGCAGACTGAAGGGGCGCCATACCCGAGAACTGGCATTAGCTAGACAGTCACCCTTTAGAAGGGGTATTGGAATCTGCAGTGCCTGCTGATCAGTTTGGTGTAAAGCATGACTGTCTAGGCCTTGTACAGCAGTCAGGATGCTCAAGCCCTAAAGAAACCCTGAAGAAACCCTTAGATCTAGATCTGTAGATCTGCTGAACTAATCGTAGCCGTTAGATCATTAATGACCATCGGCAAGTGCGTAATAGTTCATCCGCCCATCACTACAGTGTCACTGCGGTCGGTATGAACACGACAGTGACACGTAGGACTCTAATTAGTGAACTTTCACTTAGACTGCCCAATCAGTAATGATTGGGCGCTGATGTTCGCGGCGTTTCAAGCTGCGAACTGGTGTATCTTTTGAGAATGAAAGTTTACGCTTGCTTTTGCAAATTACCCTGTGTAGAATTCTAACACTATGATTGTACCCACGCCGGGGATCAAAGGATTCAGCACACACTTCGGGACACTCATCCGGATTCTCCGCATACTATATATATATATACTATATACTATATATGTGTGTGTGTGTGTGTTACGGCATGAGTGCGCCACGCGCTTATGCGCGCTCGAGCGCACCAGGCGCAGATATGCTGGTATGAGCGGGATTTTAGGGTTCTCTCATCAACCCCTCGCGATCCCCTCAACACCCCCTCACCGCCTCATCATCCCCTCACCGCTCCCGCAACACTCCCTCAACACCTCCTCATCACCCCCTCACCGCCCCCTAACACCTGCTCACCTATCTGTTGATGAGAAAACCCTAAAAACCCGCTTATGTGGGCATTTTATTCCATTTATTCCGGCCGTGGTGTGGCGTGGCGTGGCGTGGCGTGGCGTGGCGTGGGTGGGCAAGCCTCTCTTGAGACCAGGCTCTAGGGCGGGTAGGGGGCAGCGGGATGGTCCCGAATGTGGGCTTGGTGGTGAAGAGATGGCTCGAGTGGCGGAGGTGAGCCGGTTTCAGAGACACAGCAGCAGTGCGCCGGCAGGGCAGTCGCAGAGGGGCTCAGGTGGCTCAGTGAGGGAGCAGAGGAGTGGTCCTGCGCGTAGGCTTGGTGGTGGAGATATGGCTCGCGCAGCTCGGGGGGGATGAACCGGCTTCAGGCACAAGGCAGCAGTGCGCCGGCGGCGCGGATGCAGAGGGGCTCGGGTGGCTCAGTGAGGCTTAGGGGGTCCTATTCTTCACTAGCGAGCTCCGGAGAATCCGGACATATGTCCCGAAGTGTGTGCTGAATCATTTGATCCCCGGCGTCGGTGGGTACATAGTGCAGCCGGTCTTCTGCGGCTACGGGGTGCCAAAGGAGTCGGTCCAAGGATACGCACACACATATATCCTAGGTGATTCTGCGGTCACAAGGAGTCAAATTGTATACAAGTTGTATATGCCTATATCAAAGTATATGTTACAGCACCAGCAGCGCGCCTGTGCCAAAATTGGCTGGCATATGCCAGCGGTGCGTGGATGCCGTAACATATACAAGTACATACACTGAACCATTACTCTCCAAGGACTGCGAAGGATTTGCACAATCATTCTCCGGAGGCGGAGAGCGTCACACAAATAAAGGGCTGCTTCCAGCAGCGCAGCAGTGTCGCTTACCAGGGAACTGCAGCCTCCGTTGTCGATGCTGCACCGATTCAGCTCGCAGCTAATTCCATCTCCGGTGTAACCGTCAGGGCAGTTGCTACAGATGTAACCCACACCTGGCGCAGCGACATCCATGCATTGCACGCCACTATAGCACGGCGCTGTGGTGCAGCCATCGATATCGACACAGCTTTCACCGTCTCCGCTGTACCCCTCAGGGCAGTTTCCACACGTGTAGCTGACAGCTCCAGAGGAGTTCACAGTAGTAGCTGTGCACGGAACGCCTTCGAAACATGGATTATCCGTGCAGCCAGTGATGATGTTGCCGGGTGGTGGCGATGAAACCTGCGGCAACGGCGAAGGGAAGGGTGATGGTGGAGGGTGATATGGAGCTGGTGGTGGATGTGACGGGGAGGTGAGAGGCGGAAGTGCCCGGCTATGAGTGAGAGACGCGATGGAGACGGCGTGGAGGCGATGGAGGAGGTGATAAAGTGCAAGTAGGGAGTTGAAGGTGGGGGTGCGGCTGGAGCCGGTGGGGGTAGGGATGGAGATAGTGGTGGGGTGCTGGAGAAGGTGGGGGTGGGGATGGTGAGATGGAGGTGGCGGAGCTGGAGAAGGTGGAGGGTGATAGGGAAGGGGCGGGGGTGGAGATGGAGGTGGGGAATATGGTGATGGAGGAGGCGGAGCTGGAGAAGGTGGAGGGGGTGATGGGGAAGGAGGCGGTGGAGATATAGGTGGGAGCTTGGTGATGGAGGGAGGCGGAGCTGGAGAAGGTGGAGGGTGATGAGGGAAGGGGCGGAGGGAGAGCGGTGGTGGAGGAGGGTGGCGAAGGAGGAGGTGAGGTGGCGAAGGTGGTGGCAGGAGAGGGTGGAGCGATGGTGAGGGAGGGTGATGGTGAGGTGGAGGAGCGACGGTGGAGGTGGGATGGAGATGGTGGTGGAGATGGAGGGGACAGGGGGTGATGGACTAGGTGGGGGAGGGAGATGGAGAAGGCGGCGGAGGTGATGGTGAGGGTGGAGGTGGGGGTTGAGGTGGTGGAGGGTGACGGTGGGGAGAGCGATGGAGAAAGAGGTGGGGTGACGGTGAGGGTGGGAATGGCGGCTGAGGTGGCGGAGGGGGTGATGGAGTGGGGGTGATAGGGGGCGGTGGAGGGAGATGGAGGCGGTGGAGGTGAGGGAGGTGGGGTGACGGAGGGTGGGGGTGATGGGGGCGTGGAGATGGGGGTGGAGGAGGGCTAGGTGGGGGAGGGCTGGGGTGGGAGGGAGTGACGGTGACGCGGTAGTGGTGAAGGGCGGTGGGGATGGAGGTGGTGGAGGGGAGGGCGAAGGTGGTGGAGGTGGCGGTGGGGAATAAAATACGCTGGCCGAGGCTGTCACCACTCCAGAGGATGTTATAGTCCCATACGAGCTGAGGTCGCTGCCGCTGAAGATAGAGTCGACGTTGGTTGTCAGTGTGGCTTCGAACTGCGATGCCGCGCCGCTGTTAGATGCTGGGATCTCAACGGAGGAGGACAATGTTACACTCGAAGCTGCAACTCCCGTGATGGTAACGACCTCTGAGCTGACCCCAGCAGAGCTGGCCATCTGATCTTTGAATGACGAATTGAACGCCGCAGCCCATGTGTCATTGGAGAAGCTGCTGATATCAAGGGAGGAGAAGGCGATGCTGGACGACACCACGCTCACGGACGTCGCGCCAGGCGAAGTAGTCGGGGCATAAGTGGATGCCATTATGGGCGTGCCCGTGGAGACCGTCGTGGGCCCGGTGGTTAATGTGGCAGGACTCAAGGTGACGAACATGGGCGCTGACGTCGGGCTGAACGTAGGGGCAATTGTATCGGGCCCTAGTGTGGGGTTGATAACGGCAGGGGAGTGGGTGATCCTCGCAGTGGGTGTCATTGTCGGCGGTGATACTGTTTGCGTTGCGTTTGCCTCTTGTTTCACGGAGGTACTCGGGTCTCGCAGCCCCATATCCACACTCATAGTCTCCTTGCCGTCGACACTGAAGCTCATCAACATCATTTCCTCCCGTTTTCCCTCCTGCAGTGGCCAGGGCTCGTTCCCGCCGCACCCCGTGACACACATTCACAAAATCTCAAACACAAATGTAATCGGCGTGTCGTGGGGGTAGACCAGAAACGAGACTGTCATTTCTCCCTTGCTAGGGATCCAGGGCTATCAGTCTCGGCATCGGAGCCCCTGCCCTCTATCTATCTTGCGGCTTCCTATAGCAATTCACAGGCCTGCATACACGGACCCATGATAGATATATTTCAATGGACCATATATTTATATCGTCATTATGTTCCGGAACAATGCCGCCTTTTTGCCTCAGGGTCATTATTTGCTTAGGTGATTAATGCCTGCTCGCCATGCACACGTTTGGTCATTGTACTGCATAATTGTAGATTAAGGAGGTGCGGTGCCATAATTATATCGGTTGATATCCTGATGCATTGCGACGCCGTGCTGCATCCTGCATACGATGATGTGAGCGTTGTGCACCACCGCTGCCTCGCACTACTTACTTTCATTGCTTACGGTGATGGATGCAGTCTGGCAGATCTTGGCCGCATGCTACACCCCGTGATCACATTAAACAGTTCGTCACCATAGAGCTCACGTTGAGACCTGGGATAGCCTTCCGTCTTATAACTTATTGAGGTCAGCATATGATTGGGTGGATGGGAATCCAGACATCTGCGCCAGCATCCGTCAGCACTACTGAGGCCACCAAAGAGTTAGGTTCTCTTCATACTCAAAATCTATGCATTCGTCAAGTGAAGCGTAGCATCCCGAGCCCGTCACTCCAACATCGAAATATGCCTTATTTGAGGTGTGCCTTTAAAAAGTGCTACGCATGCTGCCGAGCGGTGAATAACGTATGATACAACACGGAACGAATCGCCCATCCTTCATTATTATTGCACAACGATGATCTCAGTTATTTCAAGCAGAGAAGAGACCTCCCCCGTTCTGCGCTAAGGAGTTTTAGAATGAACAGAGGGCTTGAGGCCAACTACGAAACTGCCCTGACCATATATGTTGTAGGAGAAGAGAGGAGGGTGGCTGATCGAGAAGGCGAAGGAGGCGATGCAAGTGTGGCCGAGGTGGTGAGCATTAGGGTGGTGCTTCTACGCCATGCAGTGGGGCATGCCTGTAAGTGCACGGCGGGTCGTGACTTCGAGGCCCAAGACTTTCCTGGCATGTTGTGGGCGAAGCCAGCGCCGGGTGTTGGGTGCAATGGACATGGATTTGTATGTGCTCCCGTTAGAGAAAGCCACGGCAGAGATGTGATGGGCACTCGTGCAGTTCATGCGCTAGAGAGCCCACGTGCTGCAGTGTTTCGTGCTGTCAAATAAAGGTGACAGGGGAGCCCCACCTGCATGTCCTCGATGAGCATTTCCTGAGAAATTGTCTGTGGGCGGCATCGCGATGTTGTACAACAAGACTGCAAAGGGTTAATTATGATTATTGTGGAATTGCACTACTACTAGCTTGGCCTTCGATGTTGTCATTGAATTGGTGCTCAGAACCCTGGAAAAAATAAGCCAAAAAGCTCTTGATTTGAGTGAGAACTCAGGCCTGAGTCCTCAAAGTTCTGACACACCTTTGCCAAAGCTAGGACCAAACACCTCGGTGACAGCTCTGACACAAATGAGAAATCCATGTTGAGTGGGGCTCTCGGATCTGAAATGATGTCACTCACTCAAAGGGCTGAGATGAGCTGACCCTGGGTTCGCAACTTGGCCAAATTGAAAGGGCTCCCCAGCAGACTACGATCGTTGGTAGCTTTGGATTGAAGACACTATATGAGACCACTGATTGGTGATTGTAGATTGACTATTGACTAGATCCTGCTGTTGCAGGATTGGGTAGTCGTCATAATTCTAAGCTCTAGTCAGACTGAGATGTTTACTTTAATGTCTCCACTAGAGTGTAAAGGAGTCTGGAATAGCTTGCTGCTCATTGAAGAGTGAGCTGCAAATCAAAAAAATGTGGACAAGGTACACGGATGAGGTGCACTGGGCTATGGACGACCGATTTCCATATTCAAATACAAATTCAAATACAAAGTATCCATAGCAGGCCCTACTGCTCTGTCGACGCCACTGCGCATGCACTGCGAGAGTACATCTTACTGGAGAATATGGCCAAGCGGCAGGTGTGGAGACTCGACTTGATGATACTGATTGACAGCCCGTGGTGCTCCGGCAGAAGCAGAGACGCTTGCAGGGGTAGGACCTGCGGGGCAGACATCATCTTATGGCAATCGGGGCTTCGCCTCCGCGGCAACAAGGATATTCTCATGCTGGAGATCGAGTTGATTAAAATTGACCGCAAGTTGCGAAAGTGAGCAACTCCCGACGAGTGCAACTCTGGGACACAGACTTTTACAGCAACATAATTGCAAACCCGCCGGCGGAGCGGGGGCATTTGTTGTACTTTTAGAAGTATTGCAGGCCGCGATATGGCCGCAGGCCTCTCACAATGTGGCCTCGAGAGCAGGGAAGCTTAGCTGGCGGGAAAGGATCAGCGGTCGCTTATAGCAACCTACTAGCACCTGAAAGACTGGAGGGACACTCATTGGCGATAAATGTGAAGTGGACCAAAGGCCAGAAACAGAGGGTAATAGTACCTCCTCGAGCAATAATATGTGTTGTTATTTACTCTGGATGCCCGGAACTTTATGATGCAAATCCCCATCCGGTACTTCAAAATACATATTCGTCCCGACTTTGAACGAAATGTTCGGAATCCTCGTTCCCCGTTACATATTGGGCTATAATATACCCAAAGGAGGTCGCTATTTACCGACGGGTCGTACTTTCACACCCAAATCACCAAGAGGTAACAATCAACCTAGTGTCCAGAAGCAAGTGGGACGAGAAGAGGCGGTGCATTATTCGTGCAGGATGTATCTACTGCTGCCGTTACTGCTGTGCTTGGTGTCGTGTGTCATGAAACATTGCACGAGAAATACTCAAATACGTAATGCACATTTTCTTGGATGGGGGTTTATGGAATTACCTCATTTCGTAATCGCACCCGGCCGCGCATGGCCATTTCATCCATGCCGTCCATCTCCCCCACCATGCTCATGCCAATTTCTTCAGTTTGTTCGATGTAATGCCCCATTCCGTCTACGAGCACGATTTCCTTCCCTGGACATGCGATACAATGGTCATGCACAGAGACACAACTCTGCATGGTTAGACAATGCTAGCTATTGTGCCGCTCAGCTGCCGGACGCGACATGACATCATTCTACACAATACAACGATGATATGTCGAATTTAACGGTGCTCACGAAGATGCCAGCAACCAACAAGTTTCCAAGGCAATGTTTGTCAGAGGGAAGCACTCAGTTGTACACGGGGCAGATTGCATCGTTGCTCGCAATAAACCCTGTTGTCACTGTATGACATCACCGTTTGTCCCATTGTCACATGGTTTGTTATTTATTTGTAAGCTAGATTAGGCCCCGCAAGCTGGGTAGAAATGAGCTATGTTTTTACAGAAGTGCTACAGCAATGATAGTACGAACCTCTCTATCTTGTTTAACACTGTGTGAGGTAATTAAAGAATAACTGGCATTCATGATAGCCTGTGTGTTTCTATATGAGACGCCGATTTGTGGCATGCACCAATGACCTATATAGATGATACTACCGTCGTGATGTATATGAGTTAAAGCAGTACTTGGGCATGATGACAGGCCACTTACGGCGCCAACCTCCTTGCACGTAGCTTGCTAGCTTGTTCAGTCAGCATCTCTAAGCTTCGGGTTATTTCTTCCGTGTTCGTTCACCGCCTGGAATTTGTGATCCAGAAATGTTTTTGCATAACATATCAGAGTCTCGCTTTTTGAATAAGCCGTACAAATGTTCGGTGGCGTATGTAAGCGGTCCAACTACCAAATGCTGGAACGAAATCTTTGCGTTACATTATTCGTTAACCTGCATCCACGGAGGATAACCTCGCCCTAGCTATGGGCGCCCCCAAATGCGAACTGTACCTTGGTAATGCATAAATGCGGTGAGGTTCATGTTCCGGTCGCCTTGTACAGTGGTCTCTGAGAGCCGAAACTGCATCGATGCATTCAGTGCGTCCTCTCCGTGATGCCTCATCCATGCTGCTGCCTCTAGCGTCTCCCATTCACTATCGAGTAGGACGTTACCGGAATGGCTCAGTACTTCCTCCCCTGCAGTGTGCAGGCAACAACGTTGTGTGTGGTCAAGGGAAACGACGGGCACCACTGAGGACGCCCGAGACGCGGCCAGTAGGCTCACTGGTGTATAACATGCAAAAAACCCTGCGTGTTGTACTGCTGTGCATGCATTGCGCCTCAGCCAACAGTGATGCAGACTCATACTAAGATTCACTTATCACGTAGTGTATCGGCACTGTCATTAGACTTGATTGATGAAGTATTCTAGTCATGGTTATATGTATAGTGCGTGTCACAACCGCCAGCGCACTTGTGGCGCATGATCAATCAGCAATGTATTGTGCTCACGATGTCACGATTAACGCATACGCAGAGTAGTGACAGTGGCAGAGACAACTCCAGTGCTACGGTGATGAGCAGATTTATGCTATCACATACAGGTTACATACGTCTGCTGTGCCTCTACCACTGTTGCAAGCCAAGGTAGCAGGCTGGGGTGGAGGGGGCGGATACCATCTGTTATCAGAAGTGCAGTAGAGTCTAAGCGCGTGGTGTTTTCAGTTCGGAAGTCGACAGAGATACCCTCCGACATGTGCAGCTTCTCTTCGCCATTGGATCTCCATAGTGCCTCGACCGCGTGCCTGATAAGTATATATATTCCACACAAGGCCGGCCAGCGCTTTCAATTCGATCATCGTGCCCAACACTTCGACATATTATGGGATTTGCATCCTTTGTTGGTGAGTTACTCCGAAGTCCTTCCATCTAGCATATTTATTTCGAAAAGTCGGAAAGTGCAATTGATAGTGGCCGAGTTACATACCCACCTACATACCTACATATAATTTCACATACTTAGCATATTTGATATATATTCAACACAAGTATATATTATATGTTACGTTATGAGCGCACCGCACACATACGAGCGCTGATTTTTAGCATGAGCGCGCCAGGCGCGCTTGTACTGGCACAAGCGCGCGCTCATGCTAATTTGAGTTGTGTCTCACGTTATGAGCGCGCTTGACACCACGAGCGCGCCGATACTGTAATATAAGAATACGCAAAAGCTCAACTGTATATATGTTACGGTATGAGCAAGCCACCGGTATATACCGGCTGGATTTTCCGGTACAGACAAGACTGTACCAGCTGCAATTGGTACATACTAGCCATCATAATCTAGGGTTGGTTGATGTGGGAATGCTTGCGGTCAATAGGGGTGCTATGAAGGATGTTTGGGGTGCAAATAGCTTACCGGGAGGGGAGAAGGGGATTTAGAGGGATGCATGAGGGGTCAACAAGATAGTAGGGTGTCAAAATTCATTTTTGGGGCCCGTAAATCGTTTGATACTCTAGGCGTCAGGCAGGTGGTGGTGAAAGGGGTCTTTCGGCTTCATTGGTCTCCATTATTGTAGGGTAGGGCGGATTTGAGATTTGTTTTTCCTGGAAAAGGCTTATCGTGTGGGGGGGGTTAAGGGGGATTTTTAAGGTGGGGAGAGCGCTTTTAGCCTTCGGGTAGTAACCAGGGGATGCAAATTTGTGTCAGATTCGACGGTTGCATACGCATGCTACTTTAACAGATATTTTGAGGGTCAGGATGGAACCTCGATGAAAAAAAAATCAAGAGACTACAGAAAGAGCCGCTCAAGAACTTGACAACATGGGTCCCCAAATTTGCAAATAAGGGCCTTCGATGAAGCACTTGTTATACGCACCCTAACCTCCTCACATTCATGTGCGCTTGTACCGGCGGCTTGCTCATACTGTGGAAGGGTCATGCCAGTCGGTACAGGCTAGCCTGTACCAGTGCAATTTGGGTATCGGGCGGCCTGTACCGAAATCGGCTGGTATATATATATATATACCGGCGACTTGTTCACACCGTGACATATTTGTATATATTCAACGGCAAATCCTTTATCAAGCATATATAGTCGGCTTTTTGGACATACCATCCACTCAGACACATTGGAAAATGTAAACACCTATCATTGAGAAAGAGAAAGTCAACATATTTCAATTCAACGACCGCCGTCATAAAGTGGACAATTCGATTCCGATGACGATGCCACAGAACGATGGACATGCATGGCCGGCGACAGGGAAGTATAGGGTGTCCAATGTGAATAGGCAAAGGGCTGATGATAGCACCTGATGGGAAAGTACCAAATGCACATCGACCGTTGAACGGCGCGGCAAATTTCTAAGGACAATGCAGTGTACGGATGTGGGTTCCTACCAGTGCCCATCAGCTGAGACGTCCGTTGTGTGTGCACATCCCTGGCAGTAGATCTGCTCAATCGCATCTACGGTGACATTCAAGACACTTTCGGTCCAGTCGTTTCCAGCAATGCCTCTCCCCCCGGCGTCCAAAAGTGTCTCGCCGTCCCATGTAAGATCAACGTGCGCATCGAGTAGTGTGATGTCATCGGCAAACGCATTGAGCGCTCTTTCCCCCCGAACTGTCGCCATACATGTCCACAACACACACGGAACGGCATGAGATCCGCCGACAAAAGCCAGCCCACCATCATCCCAGTGGAGTGAGAAGCGTTCAGGAACAGGCCGGGGCCGTGGCAAGATACCATTCGCTTCGACACATCCCAAACCAAACCAAGCGCAAAGCAAACCCAACACAAACACAAATCACAGCCGAAAATGTGGGGTAGTTGGGAGCTCATCTTCCAGCTTTAAACCACAGGTACGTGATGGAAACATTCCACTGAGCCACGGAGCTGCACGGAGTTGCAAACTACATGGAGCAGTAGTAATCAAAACACTATCCAGTCGAAGCATGATGAGATGATCGAACGACTGCACCCATGTCGGGTCATGATGACACAACCAGCGCGCGTATGAAAGTGTAACATCGACGTTTCAAATAAAGATTCAAGCAGTCGAGTGAGCAGTGATGTCCGCTCTCCACAATGAATATTCCCTATAAACCCGTCGTGTGATGTCCCGAGCAATCCATTGGAAGTCGAAGGAGCAAGAGAATATGATTGACTTGAGTACAGTTGTGGAACTCACAAAGCACAGCCTGAATGAAAGATAGTAAAAACAGAAATGGAAACATTGACAGTCGAATATGGCATATTTGTGGCACGGTTTGATTACTGTGGACAAACACAGCCACAGGTGATCAGAAGTCAAAAGAGGAAAGTCCAAAGCCATTTCAAACATGAAAAATGCATCACGTCGCAGTCGCAGTTGCACTCATCTTGGTTTGCTAACAGCGCAACACATGAGCCTTTATGACCTAATAGTGGAAGATTGAAAATCGATTATGCTGGAGCGAGAAATAATACGAAACAAAACATTTCAACTCTAATAGTAACAAACAAACAGCAAACAAATATACCTGGGCACGAAGGAATAACAAAGTCGGTGATGGAACGCTTGTAAACGCTCCAAATGTTGAGAGTTGACGTAACTTCTATGATAAGTGAAGTGTTAAAACTCGCGCCCGTGCCGTCGTAGCTGCCGGTGGCCTGCATGTCCACCTTCTCTGCGCCGTCGTACCGCACCAGCGCGTGCGTGGTGAGGCTGTGCTCGTCACCCTGGCTGTCGGCACTCACGGCACCGCTCACA
>LGRX02035349.1:15766-30357 GCA_001247695.2 Cymbomonas tetramitiformis
CTCACATGCAGCCACTCCTCCGTGCTGCTGCTGCCGTCCACCGTCACCGTCATGGTGGCCTCCTTGCCGCTGTCGCGCCAAGTGATGTTGCCGGTCATATCGAACACCTGCTCGTTGTCGTACACCAGGAACGCCGCCATCTCCACCTCGGTGTCACCCTCTAAACTATCATCTTCCATGCTCTGCACGTGCCCTGCGAAGTGCACGGAGTTCTCGCCGTCGAGGATCATCGTGGTGTTTATGCCCACTTTTGCGTCGTCGTAGCTGCCGGTGGACTGCATGTCCACCCTCTCTGCGCCGTCGTACCGCACCAGAATGTGCGTGGTGAGGCTGTGCTCGTCACCCTGGATGTCGGCACTCAAATCACCGCTCACATGCAGCCACTCCTCCGTGCTGCTGCTGCCGTCCACCGTCAACGTCATGGCGGCCTCCTTGCCGCTGTCACGCCACGTTACGTTGCCGATCATGTCGAACACCTGCTCGTTATTGTACACCAGGAACGCCGCCATCTCCACCTCGGTGTCATCCTCCGAACTATCATCTTCCTTGCTCTGCACGTGCCCTGTGAAGTGCACGGAGTCCTCGCCGTCGAGGCTCAGCGTGGTGTTCACGCTCGCCCCCGCGCCGTCGTAGCTGCCGGTGGCCTGCATGTCCACCTTCTCTGAGCCGTCGTACCGCACCAGCGCGTGCGTGGTGAGGCTGTGCTCGTCACCCTGGCTGTCGGCACTCACATCACCGCTCACATGCAGCCACTCCTCCGTGCTGCTGCTGCCGTCCACCGTCAACGTCATGGCGGCCTCCTTGCCGCTGTCACGCCACGTTACGTTGCCGGTCATGTTGAACACCTGATCGTTATTGTACACCAGGAACGCCGCCATCTCCACCTCGGTGTCATCCTCCGAACTATCATCTTCCTTGCTCTGCACGTGCCCTGCGAAGTGCACGGAGTCCTCGCCGTCGAGGCTCAGCGTGGTGTTCACGCTCGCCCCCGCGCCGTCGTAGCTGCCGGTGGCCTGCATGTCTACCTTCTCTGAGCCGTCGTACCGCACCAGCGCGTGCGTGGTGAGGCTGTGCTCGTCACCCTGGCTGTCGGCACTCACGGCACCGCTCACATGCAGCCACTCCTCCGTGCTGCTGCTGCCGTCCACCGTCAACGTCATGGCGGCCTCCTTGCCGCTGTCACGCCACGTTACGTTGCCGGTCATGTCGAACACCTTATCGTTGTTGTACACCAGGAACGCCGCCATCTCCACCTCGGTGGCATCCTCCAAACTATCATCTTCCTTGCTCTGCACGTGCCCTGCGAAGTGCACGGAGTCCTCGCCGTCGAGGCTCAGCGTGGTGTTCACGCTCGCCCCCGCGCCGTCGTAGCTGCCGGTGGCCTGCATGTCCACCTTCTCTGAGCCGTCGTACCGCACCAGCGCGTGCGTGGTGAGGCTGTGCTCGTCACCCTGGCTGTCGACACTCACATCACCGCTCACATGCAGCCACTCCTCCGTGCTGCTGCTGCCGTCCACCGTCAACGTCATGGCGGCCTCCTTGCCGCTGTCACGCCACGTTACGTTGCCGGTCATGTCGAACACCTGATCGTTATTGTACACCAGGAACGCCGCCATCTCCACCTCGGTGTCATCCTCCGAACTATCATCTTCCTTGCTCTGCACGTGCCCTGCGAAGTGCACGGAGTCCTCGCCGTCGAGGCTCAGCGTGGTGTTCACGCTCGCCCCCGCGCCGTCGTAGCTGCCGGTGGCCTGCATGTCCACCTTCTCTGAGCCGTCGTACCGCACCAGCGCGTGCGTGGTGAGGCTGTGCTCGTCACCCTGGCTGTCGGCACTCACGGCACCGCTCACATGCAGCCACTCCTCCGTGCTGCTGCTGCCGTCCACCGTCAACGTCATGGCGGCCTCCTTGCCGCTGTCACGCCACGTTACGTTGCCGGTCATGTCGAACACCTTATCGTTGTTGTACACCAGGAACGCCGCCATCTCCACCTCGGTGGCATCCTCCAAACTATCATCTTCCTTGCTCTGCACGTGCCCTGCGAAGTGCACGGAGTCCTCGCCGTCGAGGCTCAGCGTGGTGTTCACGCTCGCCCCCGCGCCGTCGTAGCTGCCGGTGGCCTGCATGTCCACCTTCTCTGAGCCGTCGTACCGCACCAGCGCGTGCGTGGTGAGGCTGTGCTCGTCACCCTGGCTGTCGGCACTCACAGCACCGCTCACATGCAGCCACTCCTCCGTGCTGCTGCTGCCGTCCACCGTCACCGTCATGGCGGTCTCCTTGCCGCTGTCGCGCCACGTGACGTTACCACTCATGTCGAACACCTGCTCGTTGTCATAGCGCAAAATCATGGTTGCAATCGCCGCTTTGTCACCTCCCGTACTACTGTCACCTCCTGCGTCGTCGTTGGTGACGCACACCTCGAACCCAGTACTTGTCACTGAGCCGTCAGATGTGAACCTCAATACCGTGCCGTCGATCACTTGCACATCAGACGGTCCACTGGTGCCGTGATATGCAGAATCGTCGATGTAAAAGAAGTCGTAGGTGCTCTCCGTGTTGAAGGCAACAGTGGTCAGTGTGCCACTTCCTGTTACGGTGACATAGCAGTTCTCATTGTTATTGTAATTGGACGGGTGGCTCGGACTGCGCATACAGGACGTTTGGCCAGATGTGTACACGACACAAGAGCCGTAAGCTGATGTTAGAACAGGTGGACCCGCGATGACCACGACAGAGCCGTCGTAGCTGCCGGTGGCCTGCATGTCCACCTTCTCTGCGCCGTCGTACCGCACCAGCGCGCGCGTGGTGAGGCTGTGCTCGTCACCCTGGCTGTCGGCACTCACAGCGCCGCTCACATGCAGCCACTCCTCCGTGCTGCTGCTGCCGTCCACCGTCACCGTCATGGCGGCCTCCTTGCCGCTGTCACGCCACGTGACATTACCACTCATGTCGAACACCTGCTCGTTGTCGTACACCAGGAACGCCGCCATCTCCACCTCGGTGTCATCCTCCAGAAACTCCAGCAGCGCCCTCCTGCGTTGTCGCCGCCTCTCAATGTCGTCATAAGCAGGCGGGGGCGATGGCGGTACGGGTGACGGTGAAGGTGGCGAGGGTGGTGGACACGGTGGTGGTGGCGGTGAAGGTAGTGAGGGTGGTGGACACGGTGGTGGAGGCGGTGAAGGTGACGGTGGTGGACACGGTAAAGGCGGGGGTGATGACGGTGGAGGTGGCAGAGGAGCCGGTGGGGGTGGCGAGGCAACATCCGCGCTCCTCACGTGCCCTGCGAAGCGCACGGAGTCCTCGCCGTCGAGGCTCAGCGTGGTGTTCACGCTCGCCCCCGCACCGTCGTAGCTGCCGGTGGCCTGCATGTCCACCTTCTCTGAGCCGTCGTACCGCACCAGCGCGTGCGTGGTGAGGCTGTGCTCGTCACCCTGGCTGTCGGCACTCACAGCACCGCTCACATGCAGCCACTCCTCCGTGCTGCTGCTGCCGTCCACCGTCACCGTCATGGCGGTCTCCTTGCCGCTGTCGCGCCACGTGACGTTACCACTCATGTCGAACACCTGCTCGTTGTCATAGCGCAAAATCATGGTTGCAATCGCCGCTTTGTCACCTCCCGTACTACTGTCACCTCCTGCGTCGTCGTTGGTGACGCACACCTCGAACCCAGTACTTGTCACTGAGCCGTCAGATGTGAACCTCAATACCGTGCCGTCGATCACTTGCACATCAGACGGTCCACTGGTGCCGTGATATGCAGAATCGTCGATGTAAAAGAAGTCGTAGGTGCTCTCCGTGTTGAAGGCAACAGTGGTCAGTGTGCCACTTCCTGTTACGGTGACATAGCAGTTCTCATTGTTATTGTAATTGGACGGGTGGCTCGGACTGCGCATACAGGACGTTTGGCCCGATGTGTACACGACGCAAGAGCCGTATGTTGATGTTAGAACAGGTGGACCCGCGATGACCACAACAGAGCCGTCGTAGCTGCCGGTGGCCTGCATGTCCACCTTCTCTGCGCCGTCGTACCGCACCAGTGCGTGCGTGGTGAGGCTGTGCTCGTCACCCTGGCTGTCGGCACTCACGGCACCGCTCACATGCAGCCACTCCTCCGTGCTGCTGCTGCCGTCCACCGTCACCGTCATGGCGGCCTCCTTGCCGCTGTCGCGCCACGTGATGTTGCCGGTCATGTCGAACACCTGCTCGGTGTCGTACACCAGGTACGCCGCCATCTCCACCTCGGTGTCATCGTCCAGAAACTCCAGCAGCGCCCTCCTGCGCCTCTCAATGTCGTCATCAGGTGACTGACCCGGTGGAGGTGGCGAGGCAACATCCGCGCTCCTCACGTGCCCTGCGAAGCGCACGGAGTCCTCGCCGTCGAGGCTCAGCGTGGTATTCACGCTCGCCCCCGCGCCGTCGTAGCTGCCGGTGGCCTGCATGTCCACCTTCTCTGAGCCGTCGTACCGCACCAGCGCGTGCGTGGTGAGGCTGTGCTCGTCACCCTGGCTGTCGGCAATCACAGCACCGCTCACATGCAGCCACTCCTCCGTGCTGCTGCTGCCGTCCACCGCCACCGTCATGGCAGCCTCCTTGCCGCTGTCGCGCCACGTGACGTTACCACTCATGTCGAACACCTGCTCGTTGTCGTACACCAGGAACGCCGCCATCTCCACCTCGGTGTCATCGTCCAGAAACTCCAGCAGCGCCCTGCTGCGCCGCCGCCGCCTCTCAATGTCGTCGTTATAAGCAGGCGGGGGCGATGGCGGTGGGGGTGACGGTGGAGGTGGCAGAGGAGCCGGTGGAGGTGCCGAGGCAACATCCGCGCTCCTCACGTGCCCTGCGAAGCGCACGGAGTCCTCGCCGTCGAGGCTCAGCGTGGTGTTCACGCTCGCCCCCGCGCCGTCGTAGCTGCCGGTGGCCTGCATGTCCACCTTCTCTGCGCCGTCGTACCGCACCAGCGCGTGCGTGGTGAGGCTGTGCTCGTCACCCTGGCTGTCGGCACTCACAGCGCCGCTCACATGCAGCCACTCCTCCGTGCTGCTGCTGCCGTCCACCGTCACCGTCATGGCGGCCTCCTTGCCGCTGTCGCGCCACGTGACGTTACCACTCATGTCGAACACCTGCTCGTTGTCGTACACCAGGAACGCCGCCATCTCCACCTCGGTGTCATCGTCCAGAAACTCCAGCAGCGCCCTGCTGCGCCGCCGCCGCCTCTCAATGTCGTCGTTATAAGCAGGCGGGGGCGATGGCGGTGGGGGTGACGGTGGAGGTGGCAGAGGAGCCGGTGGAGGTGCCGAGGCAACATCCGCGCTCCTCACGTGCCCTGCGAAGCGCACGGAGTCCTCGCCGTCGAGGCTCAGCGTGGTGTTCACGCTCGCCCCCGCGCCGTCGTAGCTGCCGGTGGCCTGCATGTCCACCTTCTCTGCGCCGTCGTACCGCACCAGCGCGTGCGTGGTGAGGCTGTGCTCGTCACCCTGACTGTCGGCACTCACGGCACCGCTCACATGCAGCCACTCCTCCGTGCTGCTGCTGCCGTCCACCGTCACCGCCATGGCGGCCTCCTTGCCGCTGTCGCGCCACGTGACATTACCACTCATGTCGAACACCTGCTCGTTATCATAGCGCAAAATGATGGCTGCAATCGCCGCTTTGTCACCTCCCGTGCTACTGTCACCTCCTGCGTCGTCGTTGGTGACGCACACCTCGAACCCAGTGCTTGTCACCGAGCCGTCAGATGTGAATCTCAATACCGTGCCGTCGATCACTTGCACATCAGACGGTCCACTGGTGCCGTGATATGCAGAATCGTCGATGTAAAAGAAGTCGTAGGTGCTCTCCGTGTTGAAGGCAACAGTGGTCAGTGTGCCACTTCCTGTTACGGTGACATAGCAGTTCTCATTGTTATTGTAATTGGACGGGTGGCTCGGACTGCGCATACAGGACGTTTGGCCCGATGTGTACACGACGCAAGAGCCGTATGTTGATGTTAGAACAGGTGGACCCGCGATGACCACAACAGAGCCGTCGTAGCTGCCGGTGGCCTGCATGTCCACCTTCTCTGCGCCGTCGTACCGCACCAGTGCGTGCGTGGTGAGGCTGTGCTCGTCACCCTGGCTGTCGGCACTCACGGCACCGCTCACATGCAGCCACTCCTCCGTGCTGCTGCTGCCGTCCACCGTCACCGTCATGGCGGCCTCCTTGCCGCTGTCGCGCCACGTGACATTACCACTCATGTCGAACACCTGCTCGTTGTCGTACACCAGGAACGCCGCCATCTCCACCTCGGTGTCATCCTCCAGGAATTCCAGCAGCGTCCTCCTGCGCCTCTCAAAATCGTTGTCATAAGCAGGCGGGGGCGATGGCGGTGGGGGTGACGGTGGGGGTTGCAAGGGAGCCGGTGGAGGCGGCGAGGCAACATCCGCGCTCCTCACGTGCCCTGCGAAGCGCACGGAGTCCTCGCCGTCGAGGCTCAGCGTGGTGTTTACGCTCGCCCCCGTGCCGTCGTAGCTGCCGGTGGCCTGCATGTCCACCTTCTCTGCGCCGTCGTACCGCACCAGCGCGTGCGTGGTGAGGCTGTGCTCGTCACCCTGGCTGTCGGCACTCACGGCACCGCTCACATGCAGCCACTCTTCCGTGCTGCTGCTGCCGTCCACCGTCACCGTCATGGCGGCCTCCTTGCCGCTGTCGCGCCACGTGACGTTGCTGGTCATGTCGAACACCTGCTCGTTGTCGTACACCAGGAACGCCGCCATCTCCACCTCGGTGTCATCCTCCAGAAACTCCAGCAGCGCCCTACGCCGCCTCTCAATGTCGTCGTCAGGTGACTGAGTCGGTGGAGGTGGCGAGGCAACATCCGCGCTCCTCACGTGCCCTGCGAAGCGCACGGAGTCCTCGCCGTCGAGGCTCAGCGTGGTGTTCACGCTCGCCCCCGCGCCGTCGTAGCTGCCGGTGGCCTGCATGTCCACCTTCTCTGCGCCGTCGTACCGCACCAGCGCGTGCGTGGTGAGGCTGTGCTCGTCACCCTGGCTGTCGGCACTCACGGCACCGCTCACATGCAGCCACTCCTCCGTGCTGCTGCTGCCGTCCACCGTCACCGCCATGGCGGCCTCCTTGCCGCTGTCGCGCCACGTGACATTACCACTCATGTCGAACACCTGCTCGTTGTCGTACACCAGGAACGCTGCCATCTCCACCTCGGTGTCATCGTCCAGAAACTCCAGCAGCGCCCTACGCCGCCTCTCAATGTCGTCGTCATAAGCAGGCGGGGGTGAGGGTGGAGGGGTGACGGTGGAGGTGGCGGAGGAGCCGGTGGAGGTGGCGAGGCAACATCCGCGCTCCTCACGTGCCCTGCAAAGCGCACGGAGTCCTCGCCGTCGAGGCTCAGCGTGGTGTTCACGCTCGCCCCCGCGCCGTCGTAGCTGCCGGTGGCCTGCATGTCCACCTTCTCTGCGCCGTCGTACCGCACCAGCGCGTGCGTGGTGAGGCTGTGCTCGTCACCCTGGCTGTCGGCACTCACGGCACCGCTCACATGCAGCCACTCCTCCGTGCTGCTGCTGCCGTCCACTGTCACCGCCATGGCGGCCTCCTTGCCGCTGTCGCGCCACGTGACGTTGCCGGTCATGTCGAACACCTGCTCGTTGTCATAGCGCAAAATCATGGTTGCAATTGCTGCTTGGTCACCTCCCGTGCTACTGTCACCTCCTGCGTCGTCGTTGGTGACGCACACCTCGAACCCAGTACTTGTCACCGAGCCGTCAGATGTGAACCTCAATACCGTGCCGTCGATCACTTGCACATCAGACGGTCCACTGGTGCCGTGATATGCAGAATCGTCGATGTAAAAGAAGTCGTAGGTGCTCTCCGTGTTGAAGGCAACAGTGGTCAGTGTGCCACTTCCTGTTACGGTGACATAGCAGTTCTCATTGTTATTGTAATTGGACGGGTGGCTCGGACTGCGCATACAAGACGTTTGGCCAGATGTGTACACGACGCAAGAGCCGTAAGCTGATGTTAGAACAGGTGGATCTGCGCTGACCACGACAGAGTTGTCGTAGCTGCCGGTGGCCTGCATGTCCACCTTCTCTGCGCCGTCGTACCGCACCAGCACGTGCGTGGTGAGGCTGTGCTCGTCACCCTGGCTGTCGGCACTCACGGTACCACTCACATGCAGCCACTCCTCCGTGCTGCTGCTGCCGTCCACCGTCACCGTCATGGTGGCCTCCTTGCCGCTGTCGCGCCAAGTGATGTTGCCGGTCATATCGAACACCTGCTCGTTGTCGTACACCAGGAACGCCGCCATCTCCACCTCGGTGTCACCCTCTAAACTATCATCTTCCATGCTCTGCACGTGCCCTGCGAAGTGCACGGAGTTCTCGCCGTCGAGGATCATCGTGGTGTTTATGCCCACTTTTGCGTCGTCGTAGCTGCCGGTGGACTGCATGTCCACCCTCTCTGCGCCGTCGTACCGCACCAGAATGTGCGTGGTGAGGCTGTGCTCGTCACCCTGGATGTCGGCACTCAAATCACCGCTCACATGCAGCCACTCCTCCGTGCTGCTGCTGCCGTCCACCGTCAACGTCATGGCGGCCTCCTTGCCGCTGTCACGCCACGTTACGTTGCCGATCATGTCGAACACCTGCTCGTTATTGTACACCAGGAACGCCGCCATCTCCACCTCGGTGTCATCCTCCGAACTATCATCTTCCTTGCTCTGCACGTGCCCTGTGAAGTGCACGGAGTCCTCGCCGTCGAGGCTCAGCGTGGTGTTCACGCTCGCCCCCGCGCCGTCGTAGCTGCCGGTGGCCTGCATGTCCACCTTCTCTGAGCCGTCGTACCGCACCAGCGCGTGCGTGGTGAGGCTGTGCTCGTCACCCTGGCTGTCGGCACTCACATCACCGCTCACATGCAGCCACTCCTCCGTGCTGCTGCTGCCGTCCACCGTCAACGTCATGGCGGCCTCCTTGCCGCTGTCACGCCACGTTACGTTGCCGGTCATGTTGAACACCTGATCGTTATTGTACACCAGGAACGCCGCCATCTCCACCTCGGTGTCATCCTCCGAACTATCATCTTCCTTGCTCTGCACGTGCCCTGCGAAGTGCACGGAGTCCTCGCCGTCGAGGCTCAGCGTGGTGTTCACGCTCGCCCCCGCGCCGTCGTAGCTGCCGGTGGCCTGCATGTCTACCTTCTCTGAGCCGTCGTACCGCACCAGCGCGTGCGTGGTGAGGCTGTGCTCGTCACCCTGGCTGTCGGCACTCACGGCACCGCTCACATGCAGCCACTCCTCCGTGCTGCTGCTGCCGTCCACCGTCAACGTCATGGCGGCCTCCTTGCCGCTGTCACGCCACGTTACGTTGCCGGTCATGTCGAACACCTTATCGTTGTTGTACACCAGGAACGCCGCCATCTCCACCTCGGTGGCATCCTCCAAACTATCATCTTCCTTGCTCTGCACGTGCCCTGCGAAGTGCACGGAGTCCTCGCCGTCGAGGCTCAGCGTGGTGTTCACGCTCGCCCCCGCGCCGTCGTAGCTGCCGGTGGCCTGCATGTCCACCTTCTCTGAGCCGTCGTACCGCACCAGCGCGTGCGTGGTGAGGCTGTGCTCGTCACCCTGGCTGTCGACACTCACATCACCGCTCACATGCAGCCACTCCTCCGTGCTGCTGCTGCCGTCCACCGTCAACGTCATGGCGGCCTCCTTGCCGCTGTCACGCCACGTTACGTTGCCGGTCATGTCGAACACCTGATCGTTATTGTACACCAGGAACGCCGCCATCTCCACCTCGGTGTCATCCTCCGAACTATCATCTTCCTTGCTCTGCACGTGCCCTGCGAAGTGCACGGAGTCCTCGCCGTCGAGGCTCAGCGTGGTGTTCACGCTCGCCCCCGCGCCGTCGTAGCTGCCGGTGGCCTGCATGTCCACCTTCTCTGAGCCGTCGTACCGCACCAGCGCGTGCGTGGTGAGGCTGTGCTCGTCACCCTGGCTGTCGGCACTCACGGCACCGCTCACATGCAGCCACTCCTCCGTGCTGCTGCTGCCGTCCACCGTCAACGTCATGGCGGCCTCCTTGCCGCTGTCACGCCACGTTACGTTGCCGGTCATGTCGAACACCTTATCGTTGTTGTACACCAGGAACGCCGCCATCTCCACCTCGGTGGCATCCTCCAAACTATCATCTTCCTTGCTCTGCACGTGCCCTGCGAAGTGCACGGAGTCCTCGCCGTCGAGGCTCAGCGTGGTGTTCACGCTCGCCCCCGCGCCGTCGTAGCTGCCGGTGGCCTGCATGTCCACCTTCTCTGAGCCGTCGTACCGCACCAGCGCGTGCGTGGTGAGGCTGTGCTCGTCACCCTGGCTGTCGGCACTCACAGCACCGCTCACATGCAGCCACTCCTCCGTGCTGCTGCTGCCGTCCACCGTCACCGTCATGGCGGTCTCCTTGCCGCTGTCGCGCCACGTGACGTTACCACTCATGTCGAACACCTGCTCGTTGTCATAGCGCAAAATCATGGTTGCAATCGCCGCTTTGTCACCTCCCGTACTACTGTCACCTCCTGCGTCGTCGTTGGTGACGCACACCTCGAACCCAGTACTTGTCACTGAGCCGTCAGATGTGAACCTCAATACCGTGCCGTCGATCACTTGCACATCAGACGGTCCACTGGTGCCGTGATATGCAGAATCGTCGATGTAAAAGAAGTCGTAGGTGCTCTCCGTGTTGAAGGCAACAGTGGTCAGTGTGCCACTTCCTGTTACGGTGACATAGCAGTTCTCATTGTTATTGTAATTGGACGGGTGGCTCGGACTGCGCATACAGGACGTTTGGCCAGATGTGTACACGACACAAGAGCCGTAAGCTGATGTTAGAACAGGTGGACCCGCGATGACCACGACAGAGCCGTCGTAGCTGCCGGTGGCCTGCATGTCCACCTTCTCTGCGCCGTCGTACCGCACCAGCGCGCGCGTGGTGAGGCTGTGCTCGTCACCCTGGCTGTCGGCACTCACAGCGCCGCTCACATGCAGCCACTCCTCCGTGCTGCTGCTGCCGTCCACCGTCACCGTCATGGCGGCCTCCTTGCCGCTGTCACGCCACGTGACATTACCACTCATGTCGAACACCTGCTCGTTGTCGTACACCAGGAACGCCGCCATCTCCACCTCGGTGTCATCCTCCAGAAACTCCAGCAGCGCCCTCCTGCGTTGTCGCCGCCTCTCAATGTCGTCATAAGCAGGCGGGGGCGATGGCGGTACGGGTGACGGTGAAGGTGGCGAGGGTGGTGGACACGGTGGTGGTGGCGGTGAAGGTAGTGAGGGTGGTGGACACGGTGGTGGAGGCGGTGAAGGTGACGGTGGTGGACACGGTAAAGGCGGGGGTGATGACGGTGGAGGTGGCAGAGGAGCCGGTGGGGGTGGCGAGGCAACATCCGCGCTCCTCACGTGCCCTGCGAAGCGCACGGAGTCCTCGCCGTCGAGGCTCAGCGTGGTGTTCACGCTCGCCCCCGCACCGTCGTAGCTGCCGGTGGCCTGCATGTCCACCTTCTCTGAGCCGTCGTACCGCACCAGCGCGTGCGTGGTGAGGCTGTGCTCGTCACCCTGGCTGTCGGCACTCACAGCACCGCTCACATGCAGCCACTCCTCCGTGCTGCTGCTGCCGTCCACCGTCACCGTCATGGCGGTCTCCTTGCCGCTGTCGCGCCACGTGACGTTACCACTCATGTCGAACACCTGCTCGTTGTCATAGCGCAAAATCATGGTTGCAATCGCCGCTTTGTCACCTCCCGTACTACTGTCACCTCCTGCGTCGTCGTTGGTGACGCACACCTCGAACCCAGTACTTGTCACTGAGCCGTCAGATGTGAACCTCAATACCGTGCCGTCGATCACTTGCACATCAGACGGTCCACTGGTGCCGTGATATGCAGAATCGTCGATGTAAAAGAAGTCGTAGGTGCTCTCCGTGTTGAAGGCAACAGTGGTCAGTGTGCCACTTCCTGTTACGGTGACATAGCAGTTCTCATTGTTATTGTAATTGGACGGGTGGCTCGGACTGCGCATACAGGACGTTTGGCCCGATGTGTACACGACGCAAGAGCCGTATGTTGATGTTAGAACAGGTGGACCCGCGATGACCACAACAGAGCCGTCGTAGCTGCCGGTGGCCTGCATGTCCACCTTCTCTGCGCCGTCGTACCGCACCAGTGCGTGCGTGGTGAGGCTGTGCTCGTCACCCTGGCTGTCGGCACTCACGGCACCGCTCACATGCAGCCACTCCTCCGTGCTGCTGCTGCCGTCCACCGTCACCGTCATGGCGGCCTCCTTGCCGCTGTCGCGCCACGTGATGTTGCCGGTCATGTCGAACACCTGCTCGGTGTCGTACACCAGGTACGCCGCCATCTCCACCTCGGTGTCATCGTCCAGAAACTCCAGCAGCGCCCTCCTGCGCCTCTCAATGTCGTCATCAGGTGACTGACCCGGTGGAGGTGGCGAGGCAACATCCGCGCTCCTCACGTGCCCTGCGAAGCGCACGGAGTCCTCGCCGTCGAGGCTCAGCGTGGTATTCACGCTCGCCCCCGCGCCGTCGTAGCTGCCGGTGGCCTGCATGTCCACCTTCTCTGAGCCGTCGTACCGCACCAGCGCGTGCGTGGTGAGGCTGTGCTCGTCACCCTGGCTGTCGGCAATCACAGCACCGCTCACATGCAGCCACTCCTCCGTGCTGCTGCTGCCGTCCACCGCCACCGTCATGGCAGCCTCCTTGCCGCTGTCGCGCCACGTGACGTTACCACTCATGTCGAACACCTGCTCGTTGTCGTACACCAGGAACGCCGCCATCTCCACCTCGGTGTCATCGTCCAGAAACTCCAGCAGCGCCCTGCTGCGCCGCCGCCGCCTCTCAATGTCGTCGTTATAAGCAGGCGGGGGCGATGGCGGTGGGGGTGACGGTGGAGGTGGCAGAGGAGCCGGTGGAGGTGCCGAGGCAACATCCGCGCTCCTCACGTGCCCTGCGAAGCGCACGGAGTCCTCGCCGTCGAGGCTCAGCGTGGTGTTCACGCTCGCCCCCGCGCCGTCGTAGCTGCCGGTGGCCTGCATGTCCACCTTCTCTGCGCCGTCGTACCGCACCAGCGCGTGCGTGGTGAGGCTGTGCTCGTCACCCTGGCTGTCGGCACTCACAGCGCCGCTCACATGCAGCCACTCCTCCGTGCTGCTGCTGCCGTCCACCGTCACCGTCATGGCGGCCTCCTTGCCGCTGTCGCGCCACGTGACGTTACCACTCATGTCGAACACCTGCTCGTTGTCGTACACCAGGAACGCTGCCATCTCCACCTCTGTGTCATCCTCCAGAAACTCCAGCAGCAGCGTCCTCCTGCGCCGCCTCTCAATGTCGTCAACAGGCGGAGGCGATGGCGGTGGGGGTGACGGTGGAGGTGGCAGAGGAGCCGGTGGGGGTGGCGAGGCAACATCCGCGCTCCTCACGTGCCCTGCGAAGCGCACGGAGTCCTCGCCGTCGAGGCTCAGCGTGGTGTTCACGCTCGCCCCCGCGCCGTCGTAGCTGCCGGTGGCCTGCATGTCCACCTTCTCTGCGCCGTCGTACCGCACCAGCGCGTGCGTGGTGAGGCTGTGCTCGTCACCCTGGCTGTCGGCACTCACGGCACCGCTCACATGCAGCCACTCCTCCGTGCTGCTGCTGCCGTCCACCGTCCCCGCAATGGCGGCCTCCTTGCCGCTGTCGCGCCACGTGACATTACCACGCATGTCGAACACCTGCTCGTTGTCATAGCGCAAAATCATGGTTGCAATCGCCGCTTTGTCACCTCCCGTACTACTGTCACCTGCTGTGTCGTCGTTGGTGACGCACACCTCGAACCCAGTACTTGTCACCGAGCCGTCAGATGTGAACCTCAATACCGTGCCGTCGATCACTTGCACATCAGACGGTCCACTGGTGCCGTGATATGCAGAATCGTCGATGTAAAAGACGTCGTAGGTGCTCTCCGTGTTGAAGGCAACAGTGGTCAGTGTGCCACTTCCTGTTACGGTGACATAGCAGTTCTCATTGTTATTGTAATTGGACGGGTGGCTCGGACTGCGCATACAGGACGTTTGGCCCGATGTGTACACGACACAAGAGCCGTATGTTGATGTTAGAACAGGTGCACCCGCGATGACCACGACAGAGCCGTCGTAGCTGCCGGTGGCCTGCATGTCCACCTTCTCTGCGCCGTCGTACCGCACCAGCGCGCGCGTGGTGAGGCTGTGCTCATCACCCTGGCTGTCGGCACTCACGGCACCGCTCACATGCAGCCACTCCTCCGTGCTGCTGCTGCCGTCCACCGTCACCGTCATGGCGGCCTCCTTGCCGCTGTCGCGCCACGTGATGTTGCCGGTCATGTCGAACACCTGCTCGGTGTCGTACACCAGGAACGCCGCCATCTCCACCTCGGTGTCATCGTCCAGAAACTCCAGCAGCGCCCTGCTGCGCCTGCGCCGCCTCTCAATGTCGTCGTTATAAGCAGGCGGGGGCGATGGCGGTGGGGGTGACGGTGGAGGTGGCAGGGGAGCCGGTGGAGGTGCCGAGGCAACATCCGCGCTCCTCACG
>LGRX02035350.1:0-30906 GCA_001247695.2 Cymbomonas tetramitiformis
GACAGCGGCTGCGAGGAGGAGCGGCCACTCTCAGGACAGCGGCTTCGCGGAGGAGCGGCCACTCTCAGGACAGCGGCCGCGCGGAGGAGCAGCCACTCTCAGGACAGCAGCCGCGCGGAGGAGCGGCCACTCTCAGGACAGCGGCCGCGCGGAGGAGCGGCCACTCTCAGCACAGCAGCCGCGCGGAGGAGGAGTGGCCACTCTCAGGACAGCAGCTGCGCGGAGGAGCGGCCACTCTCAGGACAGCGGCTGCGAGGAGGAGCGGCCACTCTCAGGACAGCGGCCGCGCGGAGGAGCGGCCACTCTCAGGACAGCAGCTGCGCGGAGGAGCGGCCACTCTCAGGACAGCAGCTGCGAGGAGGAGAAGCCACCCTCAGGACAGCAGCCGCGCGGAGGAGCGGCCACTCTCAGGACAGCAGCCACGCGGAGGAGCGGCCACTCTCAGCACAGCACGCGCGGGAGGAGTGACAGTGGCCACCTCAGGACAGCAGTCACAGCCGAGGGAGCGGCCACCTCCAGGACAGCGGCTGCGCGGAGGAGCGGCCACTCTCAGGACAGCAGCTGCGCGGGAGGAGGAGTGGCCACTCAGGACAGCAGCTGCGCGGAGGAGCGGCCACTTGTGGACAGCGGCTGGGTGAGGAGTGGAGCGGCCACTCAGGATGAGCTGTTTGCGGGAGGAGCGGCCACTCAGGACAGCAGCTGCGCCGGAGGAGCGGCCACAGACAGCGCGCGGCCGCGCGGAGGAGCGGCCACTCTCAGGACAGCAGCCGCGCGGAGGAGGAGTGGCCACTCTCAGGACAGCGGCCGCGCGGAGGAGCGGCCACTCTCAGGACAGCGGCCGCGCGGAGGAGCGGCCACTCTCAGGACAACGGCCGCGCGGAGGAGCGGCCACTCTCAGGACAGCGGCCGCGCGGAGGAGCGGCCACTCTCAGGACAGCGGCCGCGCGGAGGAGAGGCCAGTCTCAGGACAGCACAGGCAGCGCAGCGCTGGAGGCCGCGCGGACGACTACCTCATTCTCGCCAAAGGAGAAGACGGGGACGAGATCAACTCCCATCTCCAGCGCCAGCCGGATGAATCCCTGCCCGATGCCGCCACCTCACCGCCACCTCACCGCCTGGCGTCAGCGCCAATCGAAGTGCGACGGGGACGTTTGCCCCAAGAGGACCATCGATCCAGCAATGGGGCAGACGGCAAGGACCGTTGATTCAGGAACCGGGCAGCCGCCAAGGACCGTTGGTCCAGGAATAGAGCAATCGGCAAGGAGAGTCCAAAGACACAATCGCGGGAGCCTCTGGACGCGGCGTGTCCTGAGAATGGAATGCCGCCTACTGGGCGCAGGAGGGCACCCCGCACCTCACCGTGAAACAAGGTTGCACGCATTCACCGCCGGCGGCGCGCTCATTGGCACCAGTGCGAGGTGCGAGGCAAAAGCGAAAGCAGGAAGGATTCCTCAAGCAGCAGCTGGATCCCAATGGGCCAATGAGAGCAGCCAGTAGCTCGGCACCTTGTGCCCCGTCACCAGGATCTTCTGCTTGGACTGCACACTTTCCATCTGCAGCTGCATCTCCCGCTGTCCGCCAGGCACCAGGATGACCGACTCCCCCCTCCGCAGCAGCTTCACCACGTTGCGCTTACTCACTGCAACTCCCCAACAGCCGACCGATCCCCATCAAAACCCCCCTAGCCCAACAATCGTCCCCCTCTCTCTGGATCAGCCGCGTGACAGGGCACGCGCCTTGCTGGAGCATTGGAAGGGCTCGCAGTTGGCACGGTGCTGCAACCCCAGAGCCGCAACAGGGGTGCCAACTTCAGGGCCGTCCTGGTAGGTCCCAGGAGAGCAAGGTGCACCCAAGTCGGAGAGCATCAGCGGCGCCACGGGAACCGCCCGGTGAGCCCTGAGCGGGAACAGTACGCATGACGGGGGGAACGTGAGGTCAGGGCGTGAGGGGAGATCTGTGCACATACCATCTTGCCCCCCGTACCACAGCAGCACATCCCGCAGCCCGGGGATGTAAAAGATGATGGAGGCCACACACGGGATGATGCGCTTCGAGTAGAAGCGCCGCCACGTGCTCGAGGCCGTCGCCCAAGCGATTGTGCCGGGGTACGTCCCGTGCGGATGGTATCCGAAGATGTACTGCTTGTTGGGCTCCAGCTTCGGGCTGCCGGAGATACACAGGCTGAAGTAGTCGGCAACCACCCGCTCCAGATATTTGCTCTCGCGCACCGCCTCCCACCGCCGCCGCCCTGCACGCCGGCACTCCCCGCTGCCCCTCACCGGCACCGCGCAGGCGCCCGCTCACGCAGGGGTAGCTGCAGTGCTGCCGAGCACCGGCACCAGCCGAACACAGCACACACTGGCACGCAAGCAGGAGAGCGCCTCCTCCCGCCCTGCAGCAGTGCGCGCGGGCACGTCCAGCCTATAGGGAGCCCTGCAGCAGTGCGCGCGGGCACGCCCAGCCTACAGGGAGCGCTGCTGCACTTCGACTGCTGCTGAGCATCGTCGAAATCTGCTTCTGGCTTTCTCCATTGATGTGTTGTTCCAAAGTAGCAGCCAAAGCTGCACACCCTGGTCAAGACGTTTCGGTGATCGGCCAGAAACCCTGCACGTGGAGCCAATTACATGCCTACAAGTGCCAGGAGCCACGTCCACCAGATACCCAGCAAGGTTTGTGAGTGGGCAAGAAGGGGGACACACCTGTATATGGGGGAGAGCCGAGATACGTGGGGGGAGTAAAGAAGGTGGCCGAGGGCGATCCAGGGGGCGGCACGAAGGCCGTACACCGCGAGGGGGCCGAGCACCAGGCCAAAAATTCAGAAGAAGTGCGCCCCGTAGAACAGCGTGACAAGCGCCAAGTTACTTGCCGCGCGGGCTGCTGCCAGGAGGGCGTCTGCAGCCCCCTGCACGCGGCCCACAGGAAAACCCCTCAGCCGTTGGATCCAAGTGCACCTCGCGCAACAAACAAGCTCCATCTGGACCCTCCGATGTGGCTCCCTTTCCACAGCAGCACACGCTACTGTGGGGAGCAGGGACCCCCCTGCGCGGTTTCGGGTGATGGTTACACGAGGGCGCTGCAAAGGGAGCCAAACGGAGGAAAACGCTCATAGCTTGTACACGCACCCCTGGAACTGCTCCAGCGTGATGAAAACGCTCATAGCGTGCACGTACACACCTGGAACTGCTCCAGCGTGATGAACACGCCAGGATCACTCATGACTCGTGGGCGGCGTTTCTTGCCCGTGAGCCCTGCCGCCCGGTTGTCAAAGTAGAAGATGGAGGCGGCCACGAGGGTCTGCGCCATGAAGCCGCCGGCGCCGATGCAGCTCAGCGCGCCGGTCATTGGCTGGATGCCCCAGGTGCGCTGCAGGTAGATGCACGAGAGCACGCCGAAGATGCAAACGCCATATATGGACCACCCGAGCGCCTGCCAACCCACCGCCCCACACACTCACAGGGCCCCCGACAGAAAGGGGACCACAGGTGAAGCATGGCAGAGGCTTTGCACTGCTGCAGCGGCCGTGGAGGTCACGCATCACGGAGCCAGGGAGAACACGGCGGGTGACAGCACCTGGAACCACACGAAGGTGTGGCCGCCGCGGAAGGGCTGCCAGAAGTTGTAGGCGTGGCAGCGCTTGGAGGCGAGGCCGTGCGTGAGCGGCACGGCGACGGCGATGAACACGAGGGAGGCCGCAGCGCCCCCCGTCCACTCCCTGGAGGCGTCCTTGTGCTGGTCCGCCGCGAAGAGCAGCAGGAAGGACACCGCCACCAGCAGGAAGTTCAGCACAGCGAAGGTCTCCCACGTGTTGAGCGGGGCCTCGGGGGAGGCTCCGCGCGAAGTGCCCCTCGAGCGGGATCGCCCCCGCGACTTGGATCGTGGCGTGGCGGCGGCTACAGGGGTGACGGCGGGGAGCACCGCGGAGGAGGAAGAGCGGGGCGCCTGGCACAGACGCTCGGCGCGGTAAGCAGTGAGGCGAGCGATCATGAAGTCGAGTGGATCCTGTGTTTGCGAGGACTTGGCGAAGCTTGTTATGAGGTCTAAGGAGAGCTCTCGTGCCTGGGACAGGCGGTCAACGGGGAGAGACTCGGAGGCGCGCGGGCACGGGGCAGGTGAAGCGCAGCTGGCCGGACTACCGTAGCCGTCGTGCACGGGCACTCCCGGGGAGTGCTCAAAGTAATAGAGGGAAACCAGGATGAGGATATTGGAGATGAAGCCTGCGTGCAGCGCGCCCAACCCTTGCGCATCAGCAAGGGGCAGTCCCCAGCAGATAGGGGGGCTAGTTCAGGCACTGGCTCGGCAGGGAATAACCGTCTGTGGATGCAGGAGGGCATACGTCTCCCGGCATCGAAAATGAAACTGCGACATGAATTCCGCGTTTTCCGCGAAAGAGAAAAGATATACAGTCGTCACGACGTGCATACTGGTCGTCACGACTCGAAGATGCATCCGGTGAAGCTCGGGCTCCACTGCGTGAAGGACTTGAGTGGCCTCGGAGAGCCGCAGCAGCAGGTGCAGACGGTTCTGACGGCCGTGCAGATGATGACAGCGCAAAGCCTCGGAAATCATGTGAGCTGAGGATGTGAGTACTTAGTTTGGACACGCGCACAGCAAAGTGCTATATGGCAGCTGAGAGTGGAGGTGAGAGTGCAGGGTAGGCACACCAGCGCAGCCGACGGTACTGAGGATCCCGTCGGGCGGAAGTTCTTCTGTGATGCCGGTGGAGATGCAGTTGAGTCCAGCTAGCACCGAGAGGCTGTAGAAGGACCAGCCGAAAGCTTGGAGGAGCACGAAGAACGTTCCCCCGACGAAAGGTTGATAAAACTTATACGGCACGCGGTGTATCGGCGTAGGCGTGTTCGCGCACGCAGACCAGTGTGTCAGAGGGATGGCTATGAAAGTCAGGACGGTGGACGTCAAGGAACCAACAAAGGTAGGGATCACACCCGAGCCCTTGGAGTAATAATCCAGGGAGACCGAAATGACCACTGCTAGACTCGTCATCAGCAGACACAGGAACCACAACCAACCCTTGAGTCTAGCCAAGAAGTGAATCCCCAGTCTCTTGTCTCCGTCGAAAACAAAAAGCGAGAGCGTCATCAGAAGCTGCGAGAAACCACCGAGCCAGCTGACTGCAGAGGCCGGGAACGCGAGCAGCTCGTCATTGAGAATCCACGCAGAGGTGCCAACGATCGTCAGGGCATAGAAAGTCCATCCAAAGCCCTGTAAGAGCACGAACTGCGCGCCTCCGACGAATGGCTGGAGACACTTATAGCCGCTGTTTTTGGAAGGTCCCGCGAGACCGTGGGTGAGGGCGACGGCCACGAGGGAATTCACGGAAGTAAGGCTTCCGAGGTGGTACCTGATACACACAAGAACTTTGAGAGGCCGAAATGGTTCTGTGTTCAAATTGAATATAGCTCAAGAGAACGATGCCCCCATGATGACGTCATCAATGCGCAACGAGGAAAACAACAATCAAGCTTGACCTCATAGCGAACCACAACAATGCACGAACAGGATCCAGGTGTGTGCCTGTTGAAAACGGAAATCACTTTGCTGTAACACGTCTGTGTGTGAGTCGCAAAGCTCTCACTCACACTGAACCCATAGCAGCCCGTCGGTTGAGGTAGCAGTGTAGGTACCTGAAGAACGTGTCCTCTATCTGGAGCCCACTCCCGGACTCCAAAAAGATGGTGCACAAAACAATTGAGGACGCTGACAACAGCGCGCCAAAAATGCTGATATTATGCCAACTTTTTCCTGGTACGGAGCCTTTCTTATTGAAGACGAAAATGGATATCACCATGAAGACTTCAGAGATAAAGCCTCCGACGCCGAGGGTGCAGATGCAACCTCGAGTTGGGACCTGTCCTTGCAAAAGGTCGTGAAGGCAAACCAGTGCGCCGAGTGTACCGAAGGCATAGAATGTCCAGCTCCCTGCTTGGAGAAGTATGTAAAGCGTTCCTCCCGAGAACGGCTGCCAGAAGTGGTAGCTCTCTCCGTGCTTCTGGGGTCCCACGAGCGCATGCGTAAACACGCTGGCTTGAGCAGCAAGATAACATAGACCTACCACCGCCTGCAATTTTCCAGAGTTCACCAACTCCTCTCTGAAAAAATCAAGGGCCATTGCTGCGCCAACGAAAACGCCTGATACCGTAAGAAAAAATACAAACAGCTCGTTTGTTGAGAGTGGTTCAGGAGGCTCCGTTTGCGCTGACGCTGTTGGATAAGGGGCCGTCTCAGCTTCAAAACGATGACGAATGTTCTGCTGGGCACGACGGGCCTGAAGACCATGGCGTCGCCCAGGCATAGCTGTATGCAAATGGTGTCGTTTGTAAAAATATGAAATAGGTTTCCTCGCAACCTGCAGCGAACTTCTAGTCTTGCAGACTGTAGAGTTGTGGCAAGTGTTGTCTTCTGTCTTGAAGAGAAATAAAAGTGATGCTTCAAGGTTATGTGTGTCCAAACTCAAGCGAAACCTCGGAAATAGCGATCACTCTGTAATACTTGTACAGGCTTGCATAAGTGGTCAGAAGTAACCAGGATGCTGAAATATGATTACGAGACTCTCTGAAAAACCTTCATTCACTTCGCTAAAACTCACTGTCATATACATAAAGTCATTATTGCTGGGATTTTATACCAATTTTTAGTTACAGTTAGGTGGAAGTGGTCTCAGTGGAAGCGTGAAACGCAAGGCCAAGCCTCGCGTCGGAAGGGATCTGATCTGGCGTGGGAGTGTCACAGTATCTGGGATGGGAACATGCGATGCGATGCTGGAATAAAGTTATTATAAAAGGATTCATACTTATAATAACGGGTTATAGCCGGCTCCCGCTCGCGCTCGCAAAGTGAGGGTGGAGGTCGCAAGTTCCTAGTACAACAACTACTGTGACGTCACTGTAGTAAAAGTTGTAACGCTCGCGCTATTGACAATTTCGAATTTGAGTATTGAGTATTACGTATTGCGTATTAGTATTTATAAGTATATTAATAGTATATATTTCGTATTTCTATTTGCCATTTCTATTTGCATTTCTGTTACTGAGACTCAGTTGATCAGTATAGGCGCCTATACTTACGGCGCGGCACGACGTGGCGAGGCGAGGCTTCGCTTCGCGGCGTATCGTGTCTCGTCGCTGACATATCCGATATCGATATGAGTTCACCTCTTCATCATAGATCGAACGATCATGCATCATCGATTCATCCAAGGGGAGTAACTTGCACCATAGTTTATATAGTGCCGCTACTACTTATAGTAATAGTTACTCCCCTTGATAGCTGATTCATAAATTTAATATTGATCTTACATCTTTTATTCTTGGGTGAATTGTGAGATAGCCCGGTCCGGGTGGCCACAATTTTTATTCCCGATTTGGCCCGGTGGCAAATATTTTTATTCTAAAATAGCCCGGTGGCTTAATTTAATTTTGAGATGGCCGGATGGCCGATGGCCCGGTGGCCGTAGCCCGTCGCCAAATTGAAATAGGAATAAAAATTGTTGCCACCGCACCGGCCTATCTGTATGCCAAGGGGTATAAACTAGTTTATACCCCTTGCTGTATGCGGGTGTAGAGCTAAAATACCCCTTGCTCTATGCTGTATCTCACAATTCGCCCTTTAAGGGTAGGGTGCCGTCGGGTTTCAACTATTCAATTCCTTTATCATATTCATAGCAATTTCCATATTTAATATACTTTTTAAAATCATTTATGTATATAATTCATGCTGACCACCAAAACCTAATGAAGCATATCCCACCATGATATATAATTAGTTTAGCGAGTTAAAATCCACCAAAAAAATGCTAGAGCAAAAGTTACCAAGCGAATTTCGAATTTTGAATTATTTGTCTTGCTATTGTGTCATATGGAGACACCTGGCGCCAAATAATTCAAAATTCGAAATTCGCTTGGTAACTTTTGCTCTAGCATTTTTTTTGTGGATTTTAACTCGCTAAACTAATTATATATCATGGTGGGATATGCTTCAATAGGTTTTGGTGGTCCGTATGATTTTACGAAAGCGACATTTTCATAATGGAAACATAATTGTTTTAAATATGGAAACTGCTATCAATCATTTTTAATTCCAAAACAGCCGGCACCATACCCTTAAGTTTATTCTAAGTTTCATCTTCGTAGAAAATTCTTGATCTTTCATCGTGAAACATGAATGAATTCATGATCATCCTTCATCGGCGATCGGGTGCTACGATCCAGCGCGGCGCGGCGCAGCGCAGCGCGAACGCGCGAGCGAGTGGGCCGATTTCATACTTGTACTGATTCTTGATTCTACTTTCGTTCCACAGCAACACACTTCACACGACAGAACACTCCAGTCGCGACTGAATAGGCAACAGTTCAACAGTCCACAGACTTCAGACTCATGTGGGATTGGAACTGCTGCGTATGTTCAATATTGTGAGCTTCCCCTCAAAATTTCAGTACAAGGACTCAAACCTGCGAAGGATTACGAACATGAGTTTCTATCGGTATACTTATGTTTCAAATCTTGCCGAATGAAATTTGAAATACGAATGGTATATTGCAGGATGGATGCTGGGGCCATTTTGCTTGCGCACAGTCACCTGGCAACCGCGTGACGCTTCGGTCCATCTCACAGTGCAGGCTTCTCTGTGAATTTCATGCTTGCGGCTTTAATAGACATTCGAGCCCCTGAGATCCAGAGTTTGCGCTGAAGTACCTGGTTGGCGGTCAACTTACGGTAGGGTTTTCTACACTTGTCCACTTCATTTATGGTTCCTCCGAGGATTTCTATTCGTGAACAGTCTTAGCGCTGGATTTTTTCTTAGTGCTTGAGACCAGTTGGCTGTGTTGATATAAACATGTGCACAGTATAACGAATATGGATATTTAGGTGCTGCCTGAGAACGAGTCGCCGTGGTGTCAAACTTAGTGAATGGGAAATCCCGCTTGGGGAACAGAACGATTCAGTGTGAACAATGATAGTACAGCCAAATCTGTGCCTGCCAAGAAATTTCCATGAAAAAAATATTTCCCCACATCGTTTGCCTTTTGCATCTGCTCACTTTGAACAACCTGGATTTCCTGGTGATAGGGGCGGAAAGGATTGACGGATATCAGTGCCGGAATATAACAAGATGCCGGCCGATAGGTACGTCTGTGTCACTCAATACTTCACGCTGTATACTCTATTTTTGCTTCAAGGGGAAAGAACAAGGTGTATTTTAAAATTCGGGTTTAGACCTTAAGAGAACGTTAGGTACTTCTTGCCACACTTACACGTTTAACTTTCTTTGCGCAGCGCGCCTGTACCGACCAACGTCCGGCGTGGACATCGCCGCTCCGTTTTCCTTGCGGTGCGTTGCAACGACTTCCACGTGCTTACACTTACAGCGCATGCAAGCTGACAGACCTGCAGTTAAAAGGGCTTTAGTTTACGGCGCATCGCGATAACCCACCGCGCGCCCCTCCCTTCTAGAAGGGCTCGGTGAAGCAGGTTGCCGTTATCTCAAAGTTATAACCGAATTCAAGGATGGGGAGCACCTGTAGGAGGCCCAGGCAGATAACATAGGACGCGATATCCAGTGCCTCGAACGCGCGTTTCCAACAGCACCCTAGCGAACCCTCGCGGGAGACGTTGGCAAGTGGCTGACGCACTGGCATAGCTTTTTTCTGGCAAGTCGCACGAGCTGTGCCTCGCACCGCAAGGAACACGCGCAATGGATGCAGCACGACTGCAAATGACTGGGGCACGGTGGTGATGCATTACCCGTTCCTCATCGTCCTGGGAAACCAGCTGAGCGTGTTCGGGAGCCCGTGCTGACAAACGCGTGTTCGGGAGCCCGTGCTGACAAACACGTTCGTTGCGCTACGGGGCAGAACAAGAGCGGTGGGCAAGTGCAACCGGCGCCCGCAGCACCGCAGCCCGAAGTGACGGTGGAGGACCCGAATGCCCCTCCTGGAGAGCTCGGGGAGCGGGAGGCCGCGGTGCAGGAGCGCCTTGCCAACAAGTCGGCACCCTTTCCCGTCACACAAATCCCAACTTCACTTCTGTTTCGTTTCACTTCCACGCAGGGTGGGGCTGAGGCCCGGTATGGCTTGACGAAGAGGGGCAAACCTCACCTTGCACGTCCTTGTCGTGCAAGGGCTTGATTTTGGCTTGGAAGGCAAGGCATGGCATGTGAATTTTTTATTCTTTGACGCACCGTGGATCTGCGCCGCCGGAATTCGTGCTCGCTGTAAAAACTGAGAGAGAAAAGCCTGCTTGTTTCACAGACATAAGGGCGAAGGGACTAAGCCACCTCGGCGGGAGGGAGGTGAGAAACGTCGGCCTGCCTCGTCTGCCTCGGGCTCCCTGCGACCGCGAAGCGCCGGCACCTGCACAGCAGCTGGGATACAATCTGCCTCCCGGTCGTGAAGCCGTGCGGCGTGTTGTGTCTTCATGGAGTTGTCCACGTCGAGGCTGTTCTGGAGTCATCAACGTTCTCCCTGATGTTTCGGCAGCTTTTCTCAGAAAACGCCTGCTTCTGCGTACTGTGACCATACTGTGACAATATGATTCCCAGAACGCTCTTGACAGTCCCCTCCTGAATTTTGCACCAAGACGTTTCACGTGCTCATTCTTACGCCGCATGGTTTCGATGCACGCGCGCAGAAGGCTCCATGAACCTCTCGACGCTGATGGAGTTGAAAAACGCCTTCGACGCTGCTGACACTGACGGGAGCGGAGCACTCGACGAGGACGAGTTTGTTGGGGTGCTTCTTCCTTCCCCCCGTATTACGCTTGGGTCGCTTTCCTTCACAAGCTCTCTGAGAAATGAAGAAAGCAAGCATCCACTCGCACAGCCGCCTTCTGCAACTGCCCTGGGGAACACGGAAAAACAGTGCCCCCGACGCCAGGGCGAGGTCGTTGCACTGCGTTCGTTTGGCTTTCTTGCGCCGCCGTCTAAACCTCTCGCCAAGCAACCTGTAGCAGCTCGGATTGGCACGCCCCCGTCTTGACCTGCGAGGTTTTCACGGCCTCTCACGCTCTGCCTCTCGTTCTGGAGCAGGCATTTCGGAGCGTGCAGGCGCTCGCGGAAGGGAGCACCGAGGAGGAGCTGCAGCACCTGTTCATGAAGGTCTGGCTCCGGCGCGACCCCGCCTTCCGCTTCCGCGTGCACCGTAGAGGCCGCTGAAAGTGCGCAGCTTCGTCACGCGAACAGTTAAGTGCCGTGCATTGCATCCCGCTCGACACGTTCCGAACGCTCTCCGTGGCCGCATTCTCTGGCGCCACGCCGCTGACGCGAGCTTGGCGCCTCGTCGCGCGCTTTGGGCGTGACGGCCGCTTCCCGGGGCCGCGCAGATCGATGCAAACAGCGACGGCACCGTGGACTGGGACGAGTTTACGAACCACATTCTACTGGAGCAAGCGCGGCAGATGGCGACAGAAGAGGACAGCGGGGTGGAAGGGGAACTGTACATTCGGAGCGTGAATCCGGATGCAAAAGTAACGCCCCGAATATGCTTCGCTCCTTTCAATGCACACCTTGCCCTCGCGCTGCTCTCTTCTGCCCGGAGGGTGGGCTCTCATTCAGAACCCGCGGTCGCCTGATTTCGACCTGCCCTTTATCTCCACAAGTCGCCGGCCGGGGAGGGGGTTGCGAGCCGGGGGCGCGCTCGATGCGCAGTCCCTGCGACCCTGCGGAGCGATTGGGTGGGCATCTTGGGCGAGGCGCAGTGCTTTTCAGGGGGGTCTGCACACTCCTGGCAGGCGGTGGTGCCTACGGGCACATGCTGGAATCTTTTTCAGGGGGGTCTGCACACCCTGGCAGGCGGTGGTGCTCCACGGGCAAATGCTGGAATCTTTTTCAGGGGGTCTGCACACTCCTGGCAGGCGGTGGTGCCTACGGGCACGTGCTGGAATCGTTTTCAGGGGGTCTGCACACCCTGGCAGGCGGTGGTGCCTACGGGCACGTGCTGAATCGTTTTCAGGGGGGCTGGCAGGCTTTGAGGGTCGGGCACCTGGCAGGGGTCTATGACAGGCTTGCGAGGGTCGGGCACCTGGCAGGGTCTATGGCCGGCTTGCGAGGGCACCTGGCAGGGGGGTCTATGGCAGGCTTGTGAGGGTCGGGCAACTGGCAGGGGGTCTGTGGCAGGGGGCACGCAAGCAGTTCACGGGTGGTGCTGCGGGGAAGCAGAAAGGGCGGCGGATCGTGTCCAAGTCCACGATGGAGACGCAGGAGAAGCCGCGGCTCGCCTTCAGCAGCCAGGACAAGCAAGTCGATCCCCACGGGCACCACTACGACATGATCGAGAGAGCCTTGTATCTCAACAGCATCCACGCATACGTCACTGCAGGCCGGGACGGTGCGTGCTCAGCGTGCGGGCTCGGTGACCGATTGAGATTGCAGTGCACATGGTTTTCGCTGTCAGCGAGGGCTTTGCCGCTCCCGTGCAGCCGGAGGCCCCTGGTGCAGGAAGCCAAGCCGTGCGTCACCAGCCAAGCCGTGCGTCACAGGCCAAGCCGTGCGTCACAGGCCAAGCCGTGCGTCACAGGCCAAGCCGTGCGCACACCTCCCAAACCCGTCGTCACGGTGGTTGGCGTGGGTGGTTGGCAACAGGAATGCTCTGGTGTTGGAACGCGCACAACCTGCACCCGACGCGCAGCCTGCGCAACGGCGGCGGCTGGGTCACGGACATAGCGCACATGGCCTCCCAGCCCGTGGCGGTGTGCTCCGTAGACCGCACCATCAGCTTCTACGACAGCGGCCGCTCCTCGCTCGAGCCCCTCGCGCGCATCAACAACCTCGAGGTGCCTCCCCCGCGCAGCCCGCGCTTCACTCCGGCGTGGACTGCGTCGGCCGAGGTTGGGCTGCGCAGCTCCCGGGCCCTCGCCCCTCGCCCCCCGGGGGGTGGTTGCGGCCTGCCCAACAATGGCCTTTGCGTACTGACTTAACTTGGCCTCTCCCCTGTTGCTTGTCTCCCTTCTAATGTGTCCGGCAATTGCGATTTGTCCGCGCCCGAAATAGGATCGCGTCTGGTCCAGGCTGATGGAGATGTGTGGATGGGGCGGGCGGGCGCAGAACGTGCCCATGTGCGCGCACTGGCTGCGGGTGAGCGACTGCGACATGCTGCTATGGGGTGCGCCCCGGAGCCCCCCCCGTGGGGCCCCCCCCGCAGGGCGCCGTGGAAGCAGGCAACTCCGTGCTCAACTCAACGACCTCGCTCGTCTCACGCCTGCTCTAGATTGACTTTGGGATCAGCCCGTCAAACTGTGCCGGGCGCAACTAGGTATTCTAGGTAACAGTCTGAGGGGCAAGCTGACAGCCCGCCTGAAGGGTTGAAGCTCGGGGCTTGAGGCCTCTGACGCCCATGTGCATCGGGGCTCGTGTCTGTTCCCTTCACCGATATGACCCTCACCTGGGAGGCTTGCTTAATTCGGTGCGGGTCCCGCCAAATTGCAGGCGACGACCATGGGCATATCAACGCATATAGCTTCGATGATGAATGGGGCAGCGAGCACATTGCTCCGGGGCAAGGGATCGAGGTGGGGAACAAGAAGCTACCTGGCATGAAGCCCCACGCCCCCTTCAAGCTGCACAACGACTGGGTCACCAAAGTGTTCTACCTGAACCACTCCGGCTGCCTGCTCAGCTCTTCCATGGACTCCAGCTGCGCAGCTGGCGCTGCGCCTGGTGCCCCCCCCCCTCCGCGCCCTTCTGTGTTCCCCACCGCGCCCTTCTGCACTCCCCTCGGCACAAGAGAAATCCTCTCTTCCCTCGCGTGTCTCCTCAACCTCCCCACGCGTGGTGCTCCCCACCCCCGTCCTGTGTACACCACTCTTCCACACACGAGAAATCCTCAGCCTCTCCACGTGTGGTGCGCCCCCAACTTCAGGAGGGTCTTGGGGTCCTGCTAGCAAAGGAGAAATGGATTGATGGTTGTGGGAGGCGCGACTTTCGGAGGGCCGTGGTCATGTCAGAGTGTCCGTCTCGACTCACTGCGTTTGCTTGGCGCGAACGAACAGCTCTCAGCGCTTCCGGAGGGAGGTGACGGCCGGAGTGCCTTGTGTAATGCCGGAAGTTGAGATGGTCCGTCAGAGAAGTGCAGTGTACCCTGCTGCCGCCACCCGCTGATGGTGCCCCAGGATGGTACCGCTCACCATGCCCCCTGACGCATCCCACTGTGGTGTGGCAATCCTGCCTGGAATACTCCGCCGGAGTGTCACGCCACAAGCGGGCCACCCACCGAGAGGGGGGATGCGGGGACGTTGGGTCTCAGGTGGATCTGGAGCGCAAGAAGCCCAAGTGGACGGTGGACGAGCACCTGCGGGGTGTCTACTCCTTCGACTTCTGCCGCAGCTACAACTTCGTGGCGAGCTGCGGCGTGGAGCGCCACATCCTGATGTGGAACCCGTTCACGGGGCGCTCCGTGGGGGCGCTGCACGGGCACTCCGCGTCGGTGCAGGAGGTGATGCTGAACGAGGAGGAGAACCAGCTCATCAGCCTCTCCACGGACAAGGTGATCAAGATCTGGGACATCCGCTCGCACAAGTGCCTCCAGACAATCACCGATCAGCACACCTACTGGCCCGAGAACCGCATCTCCGCCATCATGGTCAATCCGCGGCGCCGGGTATGCCGCCCTCCCGCCCTCCGCCCCTCCCGCGGCATCCGGGAGAGCTTAGAACCCTTGAGGCGTGCGGCGCGCTCCTCGCTCTTGCTGATTGCGCCGCCCGGGCTCTTTTTGCCGAGGCTTCACAATGGCACTTCCTCCGCCAGGGTCGTGTTTCAGCGCTTGGGCACGCGTTGTGCTACGAGTGACGTGCAGCCGTGAGCCAAGCACGCGGCGACCGCCGCGCGTCGTGATTTCGTGTCGTAGTGCCCGGTGGGTGAGACGCCGGGTTGGGTGGGGCCACCGCCACAGTGCCTGGTGACCTGTGGCACGCGGCCGGAGCAGTGGCACCGCTTGAGCAAGGACAACGTCGGCACTGCGCCCATCTGCGCCTCGCTGTACAACAGCGCGTTCCGGCAGGTGGTGGCCGGGGACGTGGACTGCACGGTGACGGTGTGGAGCATCGACCGGGGCGAGACGGTGTTCTCCTTCTCCAACCTGCACGGCGACGGCTCCACCGCGGAGCCCAAGATGTCCGCCATGTGCTTCGACAACACAAACCGGCGCATGATCACGGGTGCCCAGGACGGCACCGTCAAGATGTGGAACTTCAACAATGGCCAGTGCCTCAAGGGTGCGCGCGCCCCCTTCCCTGTTCGTCCACGTGTCGGCCCTGCCTCAGGGTACCTTGATACGCTCGGGTGTCACACCGGGGTGCCAGCAAAGGGCAAGAGTCCAAGGAGTGGAGGTGTGTCCTCTGATGCACCCTCTCTTTGATTTGTTCCGCCGTCACCAGCTCTCATTGCATGCCGCACACTCAGGGTGCCGTGTAAGACGCGGTGAGGGCACGCCGTCTCCTGCCCAGTTCGGGGCAATGGCTGCGGAATGGAGATGGACGGTGCCCTACAACGACCCAGGCATCTTCCAGCCGGGCTCCCCATATCAAGGGGGAGCTCGGGTCTAAGGTGTCTCACATATGCAACTAGTCTTGCAGCCGGGCTCCCCATATCAAGGGGGAGCTCGGGTCTAAGGTGTCTCACATGTGCAATTAGTCTTGCAGCCGGGCTCCTCATATCAAGGGGGAGCTCGGGTCTCCTGTGCAATTAGTCTCGGGCTCCCCATATCAAGGGGAGCTCGGGTCTAAGGTGTCTCACATGTGCAACTAGTCTTCCGGCCGGGCTCCCCATATCAAGGGGGAGCTCGGGTCTAAGGTTTCTCACACGTGCAACTAGTCTTGCAGCCGGGCTCCCCATATCAAGGGGGAGCTCGGGTCCAAGGTGTCTCACATGTGCAACTAGTTTTCCAGCCGGGCTCCCCATATCAAGGGGGAGCTCGGGTCTAAGGTGTCTCACATGTGCAAAAGAAAAAGAAAAAGAGACACCCGTGGACGGGGTGTGGGGCTTTGTGAGTCCCCTTGACTCTTATCTCCTTTTTCCTTAGTCCGGTTCCTTGTCTACTTTTTTCCTATATAGTCTGTTAAGGCTTACTGCGTATCCTGTAGCTGGGTCATGTATTTTTCTGAGTAGGTGTAGGGCTTCCTGTTTGTCGAATCCTAGGTGTTTGGTCAGTATTTTCTCCGAGTGCTCATATATCGTGCCCGTGTTCCCGAATACCATCACGTGTAGCGTTACCTTGTACCCATATAATTCTAGTAGCTTTACCAGCGGTGTGTATTTCGTGTACTTTGTCTTTAGTGCTTCCTCCCAATACATTTCATCTGTGTATGTTACCTCTACCAGGTGTATGTGACCTGCATCTGCCATTGCTTTTTGGTGTGTGTACCCAGGCTGTTTGTTTCCTTTCTCGGTTCCTTCCAGCATTACTATATCCACGTAGTGTGGTATGGTGTCCTTTCCATGCTCTGGTGCTGGTGTGTTTCGTCCGTCTAGTCTGCATTGCCCCCTTGTGAGCAGGAAGTCTTCTATTGGTCTTCCATTGTTCATTCCCTTCCCTCTTTTCCCGGCATGAGTTCTTATTACACATATCCTCCTTTCCTACCTTTGCTAATTGCGTTTGCTATCATTTTGGTGGTCTCATCTGACCTGCTTATTACCATGTTCTTTATTTCCCTTTTTGTGCACCCTCCTAGCACATGGGCTGTGCGTATGAAGCCCCCCGCATTTACTTGTCTGGGCATTCCGCAGCATTTGCACTTTTGCGCCCTTCTCCCTCCTTGCCGTTTTTTGTATGGTCCTGCTGGTAGTTTGTTCGCCCGGCATCTTAGCAGGATTGTCACATCATGTTCGTTTAGGTATTTTGTTCCTTTCTTCCAGTATTCGTTAGAGAGCTTGTGCATGGCTTTATCACCTTTTAGGTGCTGCATGTATTTTTCTGGCTTTTCTCGTGCTGCTGTCCGTATTTTTTCCATCGAGGCCCTTCTCCATTCTCTCGCTTGGTGTGCCTCCTTTTGTGCTGTTGCCTGCTGTTGTGCCATTTCCTGGAGTGCTCTCCATTCTTCCTGTGCTTCCTCCTGTTGTTGGGCCATTTCACTGAGCTCAGCTTCGGCATCCTGCTGTGTTGTCATGCCCATACCTGTGTTTCCGGTAGCTCCATTTCCTGTGCATTGCAGTATCCTGTTGGGTTTCTTGCAGCTCCTCGGTTTCCCGTAAGGTTGGTTGGTCAGGTCCCAATTGGCTGTGGGTTTTTCTTCGTTTTTGTCGTCTTCCCTGTTCGGGTGCCCCCTCCTCCTCTTGTATTATTCTCATCCCCTCCTCCTCGTCCGTTTCCCATTCTGCTTCCCGTGTGCTCTCTTCCCCGCGCTCCCTCGTTTGTTCCACTTGTTGTGCTGTTTGTACTTGCTGCGCTTGTATTAGTGACTCTTTCTCTTCTCGTTCCATCCGTTGGAGTTCCAATTCCTCTTCTTGCACCTGTTGCCATTCTAGTTCTTCGGGCCGGGTGTCTGCCCAGGCTCCTTCTACTTCTGTTTCGGTTGGTTCCCCATATCAAGGTGTCCAAGGTGTCTCACATGTGCAACTAGTCTTGCAGCCGGGCTCCCCATATCAAGGGGGAGCTCGGGTCCAAGGTGTCTCACACGTGCAACTAGTCTTGGGCCGGGCTACGTCTATATCAGGGGAGCTCGGGTCTAAGGTGTCTCACACGTGCAACTACTCTTCCGGCCGGGCTCCCATATCAAGGGTGAGCTCGGGTCTAAGGTGTCTCACATGTGCAACTAGTTTTGCAGCTGGGCTCCCCATATCAAGGGGGAGCTCGGGTCTAAGGTGTCTCACACGTGCAACTAGTCTTGCAGCCGGGCTACTCATATCAGGGGGGAGCTCGTCTAAGGTGTCTCGCCGGCAACTAGTCTTCACCCGGGCTCCCCATATCAAGGGGGAGCTCGGGTCTAAGGTGTCTCACATGTGCAACTAGTTTTGCGGTTGGGCTCCCCATATCAAGGGGGAGCTCGGGTCTAAGGTGTCTCACATGTGCAACTAGTCTTCCAGCCGGGGCTCCATCCATATGAGACAGGGGGGCTCTCACGTCCAAAGAGCTTGAACCATGAACCGTTGAGCAGCTCTCGCACTGTATGCCGTACAATAGGGGTGCCGTGTAAGTCGGGGGTGCGGCGTCTTGTGCGGTGAGGGCACGCCGTCTCCTGCCGAGTTCGGGGCAATGGCTGCGGAATGGAGATGGACGGTGGCCTACAGCGACCCAGGCATCTTCCAGCCGGGCTCCCCATATCAAGGGGGAGCTCGGGTCTAAGGTGTCTCACATATGCAACTAGTCTTGCAGCCGGGCTCCCCATATGAAGGGGGAGCTTGGGTCTAAGGTGTCTCACACGTGCAACTAGTCTTGCAGCCGGGCTCCCCATATCAAGGGGGAGCTCGGGTCCAAGGTGTCTCACACGTGCAACTACTCTTCCAGCCGGGCTCCCCATATCAAGGGGGAGCTCGGGTCTAAGGTGTCTCACACGTGCAACTAGTCTTCCAGCCGGGCTCCCCATATCAAGGGGGAGCTCGGGTCTAAGGTGTCTCACATGTCCAACTAGTCTTCCAGCCGGGCTCCCCATATCAAGGGGGAGCTCGGGTCCAAGGTGTCTCACACGTGAAACTAGTCTTCCAGACGGGCTCTCCATATCAAGGTATGTCTTACGCAAGGTCGACTTTACACAGAACTTCCGAAAATATATTTATTCGATAAACACGTCGCTCAAAGCAATCTAAACATATTGCGTGCTCCGGGTATGCAATTGACCCAGGCGTTGAAAAGCTATGGTCGATAGCGCTCAGTTATCTCCCATACTTAACCATACATCAGCGGAAACTTCAATCGCTTATATCTCATTATCTAGAAAATCGGAAGTTTTGTGTAAAGTCGACCTCGCGTAAGACATACCTTGATATCAAGGGGGAGCTCGGGTGTAAGGTGTCTTACACGTGCAACTAGTCTTCCAGCCGGGCTCCCCATATCAAGGGGGAGCTCGGGTCCAAGGTGTCTCACATGTGCAACTAGTCTTCCAGCCGGGCTCCCCATATCAAGGGGGAGCTCGGGTGTAAGGTGGGGTGTAAGGTGTCTTACACGTGCAACTAGTCTTGCAGTCGGGCTCCCCATATCAAGGGGGAGCTCGGGTCTCAGGTGTCTCACATGTGCAACTAGTCTTCCAGCCGGCGCTCCATCCATATGTGACAGGGGGGCTCTCGCGTCCAAAGAGCTTGAACCATGAACCGTTGAGCAGCTCTCGCACTGTATGCCGTACAATAGGGATGCCGTGTAAGGTGGGGGTGCGGCGTCTTGTGCGGTGAGGGCACGCCGTCTCCTGCCCAGTTCGGGGCAATGGCTGCGGAATGGAGATGGACGGTGCCCTACAGCGACCCAGGCATCTTCCAGCCGGGCTCCCCATATCAAGGGGGAGCTCGGGTCCAAGGTGTCTCACATGTGCAACTAGTCTTCCAGCCGGGCTCCCCATATGAAGGGGGAGCTTGGGTCTAAGGTGTCTCACATGTGCAACTAGTCTTCCAGCCGGGCTCCCCATATCAAGGGGGAGCTCGGGTCCAAGGTGTCTCACATGTGCAACTAGTCTTCCAGCCGGGCTCCCCATATCAAGGGGGAGCTCGGGTGTAAGGTGTCTTACACGTGCAACTAGTCTTGCAGTCGGGCTCCCCATATCAAGGGGGAGCTCGGGTCTCAGGTGTCTCACATGTGCAACTAGTCTTCCAGCCGGCGCTCCATCCATATGTGACAGGGGGGCTCTCGCGTCCAAAGAGCTTGAACCATGAACCGTTGAGCAGCTCTCGCACTGTATGCCGTACAATAGGGATGCCGTGTAAGGTGGGGGTGCGGCGTCTTGTGCGGTGAGGGCACGCCGTCTCCTGCCCAGTTCGGGGCAATGGCTGCGGAATGGAGATGGACGGTGCCCTACAGCGACCCAGGCATCTTCCAGCCGGGCTCCCCATATCAAGGGGGAGCTCGGGTCCAAGGTGTCTCACATGTGCAACTAGTCTTCCAGCCGGGCTCCCCATATGAAGGGGGAGCTTGGGTCTAAGGTGTCTCACATGTGCAACTAGTCTTCAGGCGGGCTCCCCATATCAAGGGAGCTTGGGTCGTGTGTCTCACATGTACAGCTAGTGCGGCCCGGGCTCCCCATATCAAGGGGGAGCTCGGGTTTAAGGTGTCTTACACGTGCAACTAGTCTTGCAGTCGGGCTCCCCATATCAAGGGGGAGCTCGGGTCTCAGGTGTCTCACATGTGCAACTTGTCTTCCAGCCGGCGCTCCATCCATATGTGACAGGGGGGCTCTCGCGTCCAAAGAGCTTGAACCATGAACCGTTGAGCAGCTCTCGCACTGTATGCCGTACAATAGGGGTGCCGTGTAAGGCGGGGGTGCGGCGTCTTGTGCGGTGAGGGCACGCCGTCTCCTGCCCAGTTCGGGGCAATGGCTGCGGAATGGAGATGGACGGAGATGGACGGTGCCCTACAGCGACCCAGGCATCTTCCAGCCGGGCTCCCCATATCAAGGGGGAGCTCGGGTCTAAGGTGTCTCACATGTGCAACTAGTCTTGCAGCCGGGCTCCCCATATCAAGGGGGAGCTCGGGTCTAAGGTGTCTCACACGTGCAACTAGTCTTCCAGCCGGGCTCCCCATATCAAGGGGGAGCTCGGGTCTAAGGTGTCTCACATGTGCAACTTGTCTTGCAGCCGGGCTCCCTATATCAAGGGGGAGCTCGGGTCTAAGGTGTCTCACATGTGCAACTAGCCTTGCAGCCGGGCTCCCCATATCAAGGGGGAGCTCGGGTCTAAGGTGTCTCACATGTGCAAGTAGTCTTGCAGCCGGGGCTCCCCATATCAAGGGGAGCTCGGGTCTAAGGTGTCTCACACGTGCAACTAGTCTTGCAGCCGGGCGCCCCATATCAAGGGGGAGCTCGGGTCTAAGGTGTCTCACATGTGCAACTAGTCTTCCAGCCGGGCTCCCCATATGAAGGGGGAGCTCGGGTCTAAGGTGTCTCACATATGCAACTAGTGTTCCAGCCGGGGCTCCATCCATATGAGACAGGGGGGCTCTCGCGTCCAAAGATCTTGAACCATGAACCGTTGAGCAGCTCTCGCACTGTATGCCGTACAATAGGGGTGCCGTGTAAGGCGGGGGTGCGGCGTCTTGTGCGGTGAGGGCACGCCGTCTCCTGCCCAGTTCGGGGCAATGGCTGCGGAATGGGGATGGACGGTGCCCTACAGCGACCCAGGCATCTTCCAGCCGGGCTCCCCATATCAAGGGGGAGCTCGGGTCTAAGGTGTCTCACACGTGCAACTATTTTTGCAGCCGGGCTCCCCATATCAAGGGGGAGCTCGGGTCTAAGGTGTCTCACATGTGCAACTAGTATTCAAGCCGGGCTCCCCATATCAAGGGGGAGCTCGGGTCTAAGGTGTCTCACACGTGCAACTAGTCTTGCAGCCGGGGCTCCATCCATATGAGACAGGGGGACTCTCGCGTCCAAAGAGCTTGAACCATGAACCGTTGAGCAGCTCTCGCACTGTATGCCGTACAATAGGGGTGCCGTGTAAGGCGGGGGTGCGGCGTCTTGTGCGGTGAGGGCACGCCGTCTCCTGCCCAGTTCGGGGCAATGGCTGCGGAATGGAGATGGACGGTGCCCTACAGCGACCCAGGCATCTTCCAGCCGGGCTCCCCATATCAAGGGGGAGCTCGGGTCTAAGGTGTCTCACATGTGCAACTAGTCTTCAAGCCGGGCTCCCCATATCAAGGGGGAGCTCGGGTCTAAGGTGTCTCACACGTGCAACTAGTCTTGCAGTCGGGCTCCCCATATCAAGGGGGAGCTCGGGTCTAAGGTATCTCACATGTGCAACTAGTCTTCCAGCCGGGCTCCCCATATCAAGGGGGAGCTCGGGTCTAAGGTGTCTCACACGTGCAACTAGTCTTGCAGCCGGGCTCCCCATATCAAAGGGAGAGAGCTCGGGTCTAAGAATCCCACATGTGCAACTAGTCTTGCAGCCGGGCTCCCCATATCAAGGGAGAGCTCGGGTCTAAGGTGTCTCACATGTGCAACTTGTCTTCCAGCCGGGCTCCCCATATCAAGGGGGAGCTCGGGTCTAAGGTGTCTCACATGTGCAACTAGCCTTGCAGCCGGGCTCCCCATATCAAGGGGGAGCTCGGGTGTAAGGTGTCTCACATGTGCAACTTGTCTTCCAGCCGGCGCTCCATCCATATGTGACAGGGGGGCTCTCGCGTCCAAAGAGCTTGAACCATGAACCGTTGAGCAGCTCTCGCACTGTATGCCGTACAATAGGGGTGCCGTGTAAGGCGGGGGTGCGGCGTCTTGTGCGGTGAGGGCACGCCGTCTCCTGCCCAGTTCGGGGCAATGGCTGCGGAATGGAGATGGACGGTGGCCTACAGCGACCCAGGCATCTTCCAGCCGGGCTCCCCATATCAAGGGGGAGCTCGGGTCTAAGGTGTCTCACATGTGCAACTAGTCTTCCAGCCGGGCTCCCCATATGAAGGGGGAGCTCGGGTCTAAGGTGTCTCACACGTGCAACTAGTCTTGCAGCCGGGGCTCCATCCATATGAGACAGGGGGACTCTCGCGTCCAAAGAGCTTGAACCATGAACCGTTGAGCAGCTCTCGCACTGTATGCCGTACAATAGGGGTGCCGTGTAAGGCGGGGGTGCGGCGTCTTGTGCGGTGAGGGCACGCCGTCTCCTGCCCAGTTCGGGGCAATGGCTGCGGAATGGAGATGGACGGTGCCCTACAGCGACCCAGGCATCTTCCAGCCGGGCTCCCCATATCAAGGGGGAGCTCGGGTCTAAGGTGTCTTACACGTGCAACTATTTTTGCAGTCGGGCTCCCCATATCAAGGGGGAGCTCGGGTCTCAGGTGTCTCACATGTGCAACTTGTCTTCCAGCCGGGGCTCCATCCATATGAGACAGGGGGGCTCTCGCGTCCAAAGAGCTTGAACCATGAACCGTTGAGCAGCTCTCGCACTGTATGCCGTACAATAGGGGTGCCGTGTAAGGCGGGGGTGCGGCGTCTTGTGCGGTGAGGGCACGCCGTCTCCTGCCGAGTTCGGGGCAATGGCTGCGGAATGGAGATGGACGGTGCCCTACAGCGACCCAGGAATCTTCCAGCCGGGCTCCCCATATCAAGGGGGAGCTCGGGTCTAAGGTGTCTCACACGTGCAACTATTTTTGCAGTCGGGCTCCCCATATCAAGGGGGAGCTCGGGTCTAAGGTGTCTCACATGTGCAACTTGTCTTCCAGCCCGGGCTCCATCCATATGAGACAGGGGGGCTCTCGCGTGCAAAGAGCTTGAACCATGAACCGTTGAGCAGCTCTCGCACTGTATGCCGTACAATAGGGGTGCCGTGTAAGGCGGGGGTGCGGCGTCTTGTGCGGTGAGGGCACGCCGTCTCCTGCCCAGATCGGGGCAATGGCTGCGGAATGGAGATGGACGGTGCCCTACAGCGACCCAGGCATCTTCCAGCCGGGCGCCCCATATCAAGGGGGAGCTCGGGTCTAAGGTGTCTCACACGTGCAACTAGTCTTCCAGCCGGGCTCCCCATATCAAGGGATAACTCGGGTCTAAGGTGTCTCACATGTGCAACTAGTCTCGCAGTCGGGCTCCCCATATCAAGGGGCAGCTCGGGTCCAAGGAGCTTGAACCATGAACCGTTCAGCAGCTCTCGCACTGTATGCCGTACAATAGGGGTGCCGTGTAAGGCGGGGGTGCGGCGTCTTGTGCGGAGAGGGCACGCCGTCTCCTGCCCAGGTCGGGGCAATGGCTGCGGAATGGAGATGGACGGTGCCCTACAGCGACCCAGGCATCTTCCAGCCGGGCGCCCCATATCAAGGGGGAGCTCGGGTCTAAGGTGTCTCACATGTGCAACTAGTCTTGCAGCCGGGCTCCCCATATCAAGGGGGAGCTCGGGTCTAAGGTGTCTCATATGTGCAACTAGTCTTCCCAGCCGGGCTCCCTATATCAAGGGAGCTCGGGTCTAAAAGTGTCTCACATGTGCAATTAGTCTTGCAGCCGGGCTCCCCATATCAAGGGGGGGCTCGGGTCTAAGGTGTCTCACATGTGCAATTAGTCTTGCAGCCGGGCTCCCCATATCAAGGGGGAGCTCGGGTCTAAGGTTTCTCACATGTGCAACTTGTCTTGCAGCCGGGGCTCCATCCATATGAGACAGGGTGGCTATCGCGTCCAAGGAGCTTGAACCATGAACCGTTCAGCAGCTCTCGCACTGTATGCCGTACAATAGGGGTGCCGTGTAAGGCGGGGGTGCGGCGTCTTGTGCGGTGAGGTCACGCCGTCTCCTGCCCAGTTCGGGGGAATGGCTGCGGAATGGAGATGGACGGTGCCCTACAGCGACCCAGGCATCTTCCAGTCGGGCTCCCCATATCAAGGGGGAGCTCGGGTCTAAGGTGTCTCACACGTGCAACTAGTCTTGCAGTCGGGCTCCCCATATCAAGGGGGAGCTCGGGTCCAAGGTGTCTCACATGTGCAACTAGTCTTCCAGCCGGGCTCCCCATATCAAGGGGGAGCTCGGGTCTAAGGTGCCTCACATGTGCAACTTGTCTTGCAGCCGGGCTCCCCATATCAAGGGGGAGTTCGGGTCCAAGGAGCTTGAACCATGAACCGTTCAGCAGCTCTCGCACTGTATGCAGCACAGTAGGTAAGGCGGGGGCGCGCCGTCTCCTGCCCGGTCATCCGCATGTCCCGTCGAAGCCGAGAGGATGCGGTTTGCGGCCGCTTATCGGGTTTAGCTGGGCCTGGCGGGCTGATGTCACCGGGTGCGTGGAGGGGGGGCTGCGTGGCGGGCGCAGAGTTCGAGGGTTTCGGGGACGCGGAGGTGAGCTGCGTCACCTACCTCGAAGAGGGCCCCAACCGCTTCGTGGCAGCGGCGGGCTGGAACCGCAAGGTGTGCATCTGGGTGGATGCCCCAAGCTCCAAGGTGCAAGTGCACCACTGCATGGAGGGGCACACCGACGACATCATCTGCATGGTACGCCCTCGGCCCTAGCTGCCTGCCGCCACTTCCAACAGCCCTCTCCCCCATCCCCTGCTTATTGCGCAGACGGTCAAACTCGGGGATTCCCAATACGCGACACGAAGGGCGCGCAGCTCAGTGTCCGCCTCTGCAGCTTTTGCCCCCCACCTGACCTCCAACCGCCCTTCGTCGCTGGTGTTTTCAAAAACCCAGCACAACCGCCCCCCCCCCTTACTTCTTCCTTCATCTGTACCCGGTGGCTAATGCGATAGCGCCTTTACTTGCGCGCCACTGCAGCTGAGGCGTGAGGGGCCGGGCATGCGGGGATGGCCGACGTGGTGACTGCGCAGACATTCTGCCCACCGTTAATTCTTGCCACCGGTGGGTATGACGGCAAAGTCATCCTCTGGAAGATTGATGGCGTAATCAAGGCAGTGCTGACCCCGCCAGACCACGAGACCAAATGCATGGACGATAAACCCATCGAGAAGTGCGCCCCGCCTGGCTCCCTGCCCCGGCTCCCTTGGAGCAGCAAGTCGTTGGGGATGCTCGAGTGATCGCCGCCCAGGGATTCCTCTGTGAGGCATTCCCTCCAGAGCAGATCCTGGCGCCTCGTGGCGGCGTAAAAGGTGCCCACACTTCGTCGTAGTGCCTAACCTAGAGGGGGGTGTAGGCGGCCCCTCGTCCAATGGTTACGGCGAAATGCATTGGAGGGTGAGATGGCAGAAAGGGATATCAGCCCTGGGTGTTGGGTGGCGCGGCCTCCGGCCCGTCAGGCAGAGGCCTTCATGAGTCGTGCTGCCGCACCTTCCGCATTCAGGATGGAATCACCAGAATTTCCCTCCATGCACTGCATCTTGCTCTCGGAGGATGGACCCGAACTCCTGGTCTGATCTGCCCGGGGGTGCAAAGCAACCTTCTCAGGGTGCTGGTCTGAGCCAGGTCTGTCTGCCCTCTCTTCCGCTGCTGCAGGGTGCTGTACCTGGTGAAAGCCGGCAAGACGCTGGCGGCGCTCGGGGTTGACGCCACCGTGAACTTCTGGCGCGTCTCGGATGGGCACTTGGTGTACTCCCTGAAGACCAATCACGCGGGCTACGGCGCGGCCATGGCGACGGACGCGGATAATGATTACCTGTTCACCACGGACGCGTGCGGGTGGATCAAGTGCTGGGACCTGCGCAAGGTGAACTTCTCGCGGGACCCCGCGGAGGGCGTCGGAGAGGTGACGCTGATGTACGAGTGGCAGGCGCACAAGCAGCCCGTGAACAGCGTCAGCTTCGTCGACAGCGGCACCAACCACCCTGGCAAGTACATTGTTACGGGGTCCATCGACGGCCGCGTGCGGTTCTGGTCCGAGGAGGGGTGCGCGCCCAGTCTGTGCCCCCAATGCGCGCGGTTCTGGTCCGAGGAGGGGTGCGCGCCCAGTCAGTGCCCCCTATGCGCGCGATCCCGATGAGCGTGCGGTTGGGGGCTGCCTTTCAGAAACGTGAACAGGTTCCATGCATCCCCCCGTTCGCTTTGCGCCCTCTCTGCGTGTGATGTAAATGCTGCTCGATGCAGGCAAAGGAGCCCCAGGGTTTCCGCTGGAGGATTGCATGCGGCGGAGGGGGCGTCCCTCGGTACGCATGAGGAGGCCTGAGGGATCGGGGGGGCTGCTGGGAGCAGCATCCTGCTAGGAACGTTTTCGGGAGAGCACACGTGGCAGATAGGTGAGCCGTCGACGTATGAGGAAGAGATGCCGTACTACCTAATGGCTGGCAATGCCGAGGATGCGGCTGCCGAGGCTGTGCCAGGTGACATGCCGCCCATCTCGCCCTTGCATCTCGTTCCGCCGGAACCTGTACCTGCTGGCGCGTGCGGGTGATGATTGGGGAGATGAGATGCGATGGGAGTTGAGAGGGGTTGTAGATCAGTTGTGTCACTCGATACCCTTCGATCTGTGTTCAGATCTTGGTCGGTCGATCCGATGGCAGGACCACCAAGATCGTTTTATTGAGTGTGCACTTGGATTGGTTCGGGAGCCAATGCCTCCACATAAATACGGTCTGCTGAAGCACCACTTGCCTGTTCTATAGAACCGTGTCAAAATAAATAGATGCCGATTCGCTCTGTTCCCGCAGCGTACACACATGCGGTGGGCAGGTGGCAGGCCTGCCACCTGCCCATCAAGCGTTTCGGCTTCATACTCAGTGATTCCATCCATACCCGTCGGTGGCAGGCGGCATGGCCCAAGACGGCATGCCATTGGACCGCACCACTTGTTGCCCTGACCTCGCGCACGATGCTGTGGCTGATGTGCCTGCCTGACCCTGGCACGCTGAGGGGTGGAGGGGATGAGAATGTGCCCGCCTGACCCTGGCGCGCTGAGGGGTGGAGGGGATGAGAATGTGCCCGCCTGACCCTGGCGCGCTGAGGGGTGGAGGGGATGAGAATGTGCCCGCCTGACCCTGGCGCGCTGAGGGGTGGAGGGGATGAGAATGTGCCCGCCTGACCCTGGCGCGCTGAGGGGTGGAGGGGATGAGAATGTGCCCAGAGGAGGTGGAGGAGGATATCAATGACACAGAAGAGGAAGTCGACTATGAACGCCTCCTGCTCGAGCAGCAGAGAGCCAACCTGCTTGCCCCTCGCAACCAGCAGGTGTGCAGACCTTGGTCTCCAGGCGCCTAGGTCTATCCTATAGGTCTATCCAATTTTGATCGGCTGATTGTTTGGAGCGTGCTGTGAGAACCTTGTGGCCACGTTCCTTCTCCTGAGCCCAGGCCTGACCTATTTGCTCACCGTACCTTGTGGCGTGACGGAATTCCGCGGGCGTGGCATGAACTGCAGCAACGCAAGGGACATAAGTTCACCTTCGGTGCCACGCTGGAACGTCGCCTGCCGTTGCAGAAGCTCTCCCCCATCGAGCCCCCTTCTAATATTGTTCGGCGCAGCCTCAGCATTGGTGCTTCCCGTCCGCCAGCATTGTGCTTGCTGATCTGTTCCAGATCCTGTCAGGTGTGGGGAACCGTCGGTGTGGTGCACCTTGGCACTATGGGGCCCGGGTTTCGCGCCGTCGCTAGATGGGTGGAGCTGGGCTCCCAGTGGTCTCTGCGCCCTCATTTCTGAACAGGGGGGAGTTTTGCTGCGACGCAATCAATACCCATGACATCGTCTGCGTAACCAATTGATGCATGCTCATCAGTTTCTCGAGTGTCATCTTAGTGTGAGGACTGAGATTGAGATGCGCGGAGCGATTGCTGCAGGTGATGTTTCTTCGCCCTCAGGGAGGCGACAGGGTTCACAGCAAGGCCAGCGGCAGGGAGGCAAAGGAGGGTCCGGAAAGAAGTGGTGAGGTGTAGTGTCCGCATGGTGATCATTTGGAATTCCAGCGCCGATTGGTTCATGCTACCGCAGGATACGTCACCACCAAGCTGCAGTGCGCTCGGTGAATGCCACCTTTAGGCGTGATAACTAGCAGAGGAGCCTGTTGATACTGTGTTGGGTGCCCATCAACATTGTTCAAATACACGCTCTTTGGACTACAGCTTCTGCTCCCATGATGTTGCTGCTGACCTTTTGTGTTTTGCATAATGGTCACAAGTTCGCGTCTTCAGTGGATGTAGAGATGCTGCGGTTATGTTTTTCGCAACAAAGTGCTCTGCGGAGTCATCATATTTCTCCCTGGCCGAAGTTATGTGGACATAAACGTGGAACTCAGTGTACGGTGCAGTCACCTTGTAACTCGCAATCGTTGTTGATGAGTAAGCATGCGTAGGGATAAAGCATCAACAGATGCGAAGAAATAGCAATATAATATGGCTGTATTACTAAGAAATGGACATGCAGAATTTGGGAATGTGGTTTTTGCAGTGAGGAGTGCCGTATCTCCATTGTTTTGTCTGATGCACCAACTCTTTATCTTGATACAGTACTCACTCGTATATAAGAATATGGGAAAATCGAGGTCGGACCATATATTCTTAACACGATTCCCATATCTAAACACAGCCCCCCATATACAAGTACATAAGACATTTCAAAAAGTTTGGTCCTCTAATATGAGGTTTCGGTATTCTAATATGAGTGAGTGCTGTAATATGCACAAGAAGGGGGTTAACGGCATGTGTTGGATTTACCCTCACTACTAGAATACAATTCCCAGAGGGAGGGTGATAAGGGGCAGTCTCCAGGGACAGGGCACGAATCCTAGGGGTGGGCACACTACTGTTCGGATTTGTGGATGATGTACAACGAAACGTTGGGAGTAGTGGTACAAGAAAGCTTCATTCCGTTTACTCGACACTCTGGTGCACAAGCATTTCCCAGGTGAAGTTGGTTTGTTGCAATTGTGATTCCAAAAGGTTCCTATCTGAAACGGGGGGGTTTCGAAGTGACAGTAGCGTGGCGAGTTGAGTCTATCTCTGGAAGGATTGTTCTTCCTCCGTTTGTGCCTGTCACGATGCAGTGGTGAGCTTTTACAAGGGCTGCGATATCGCTAGCTGCGTGGAGTGTAAGGATTCATTCTGCAGCAGGTGGATGCTGTTCGTTCGATTGGGCATTGCGAAACTTCGATGCAAATGCGGCCATTCCTCTCGGGATACCGTTTACAAGGTTGGCAGGAACCGGGCCGTAGCCGAGCGGTCCTTCTAGTGTTTATTTTGTCCAGAGAGCATCCGGCGAGGTTCTAGAATATGTAGCCCAGGACGGTGCCCACTGCTTACCTTAATTGGAGACATCGCAGGGTGCGGCAGTAGGCTAACGTAACGTTTGATATATATTTCTTTAATTTTTCGCAACGCTTTGTACTCCCAAGGTCTACAATAAGTTAATATACACCACGTCCAGTAGGATGTTAAACATCAACTTAACTGGCACCTATTAACAAGTCGTCCTCTCAATAGTACACTCTGGTGTATCGGAATAAGCGCCACGATGAGTGTCGATAGATCGGCAATCGGCACATGATTCTTACGGCCCCTTTGGCATATGGGATGCTACTTCCGTCACACGATGGATGGAAATGCGTTTCTTTTCTGTTATAAATCAGATTTTTATCCCGTTACACATCAGATACCCGTCACGTGACTGTTCCATTTTGTATCGGGTTACTTGACGGTTAGAGAAGACTGGGCACGAGACGCGACGTACGCCAGGTCATTTGGCACGTCGTCGGTATTGATAACTGAGAGTTTTCTGGTCAGCGGAGGATGGCTGTCAGTATGACAGTCATCTGGAGCTGATCGGAAAACTGCTGAGGTTTTCTGATCTGCGGAGGCCTGAAGAGGCCCTGTCTGGACAGTTTTGACAGTTGCCGTTAACTGTGATTTCTGTGGAGTCCCGCCCGCCCGCCCTGTTGCAGGTGATGCCGCATCGGCTACTGGTGGGGAGCTGACAGAGCAGGAGAAGGAAGATGTGGCGTGCTTGGAGTAGCTGGGTGTCCAATGGGACATGGAGATGGGGCCCGCAGAGGGGCAGTCGGCTCATTAGGACGACCGTCGGACTTTTCCTGCCCTGGGTCGCCTGTAATTGCATGCAGTAGGCAATAGTTTCCTCCATGGGGGCCCCGGTCTGGGTGACCTTCATGCTTACTGCATGTTAGGCCTAGGGTAGAAGGCTCTCTTGGGACCTGGTTTGTTACTGCCAGGTAGCATCAGGCACGGCTTGTGCGATGCCTTAGCTTTTGGGGGTTTCAGCCCTGAGAGAGCAGATATTTCTGATGATTATGTCCGTATGTCGTCGGGCCTTGTGGCTCTTAGTCTCGGGATAGCACCCTTGAGGTGGGACCGAGTGTGTTTTTGGACTTATGGACTTGTCGTATATATTTTTATATTCCACACACCGTGCACCGGCCGGGTTTGACAGATATAGATATCCGCCTTTGGGCTCTCACTGAGAGCCGTAGCTGATTAGAAAAC
>LGRX02035350.1:31342-41482 GCA_001247695.2 Cymbomonas tetramitiformis
CCGTTTAAACGCGCGTTTAAACGTATTTTGGGGGGGGAGGGGTGCCGTTTAAACTTGCCGTTTAGTTGCCACTTAACATATGGGGTACATATCACATATTCGCATACACTATACAGGCTAACTGGCTAAGACTTATACACGATATACACAATGCACACGTTAACACAAATGCAAATCATAGATATGCAGTCGGTCTTGCTCTCGTCGAGACGCTGTGAAGTAGCACCAACACAAATCTCAACTCGGCAACCGCGCTTCTGCGCATAGTGATTGGCGACCCTCTGTGTCTAAGCGGCGAGCTTTTTGTTGCATGAGAGACAAATGCATTTTTCTTTAGGAGCACCGGCATGTCCAGGCGGGTAGAGGTCGCCATCTTCATTATTTACGAATACGCGCACACGCCACCATATGAACTTAGTGTTGTTAGCAGCGTCTATTGTGCGCCCAGTCATATTGTACTATTGGCAACACGATTGCTGCTGAATTCTGCTGTGAGGTAGTAAAATTATTGGAGATTTTGAGGCTGAGGGCTCAGCCTGAGAACCGTGTCCTCCGTGACGAGCCGACGCCTGATGGAACGGTTACTACGTGAGTGAGTACACATAGGGATACAGTAATCACTCGGTAATAAGAAAACCGGAGATTTTGGACCAGCCAGCAATATTCGCCAACTTGGATGCCCATCCCCCCTCCCCCCCCCGCCAGCGCCAGCGTCCTATGAAAATCGTAAGAATAGTGGGTCATTTTGTTTCAAGCAGCCAGCAATTTTCTTAAAATTTCAGTGATAAACCCGTGAAAATGCGACATTTGGAAAGAATTCCGCCTGCGGCACACCAATAAGAAATATGGCGCCAGCGCCCATATTTCTTATCACCCCATATTTCATAGCTCAAAAAAGCCAGCCAGCAATATTCACCAAATCGGGTACCCCCCCCTCCCCAGCAAAGCTGGCTACCTTCTTATTGGCGGGTTTTCTTATGACTGATTGATTACTGTAGTCATCCGTAAACCCTGAAATCGATGGTCAAGATGTCGTCAGATCGCCTTAAGTATGTAACGGGGCCTTAAGTATGTAACGTGGACCCCGTTTAAAGATGCGTTTAAACGTATAAGAGGCAGTGCCCACCAGAAAGGTATCACAAGGACAGTCGCATCCCAGCACTCACATATAATGAGTGGTCCACGGATATCTCACTATTAATTTCATTTGCCTACGGGCAGATGGCCATTAAATCCATTTCAGGGTAGAAGTCTTACCGTGGCGGGCCGGCCCGGGGCCGCAGAAGCTCGCTCCGGGCCGAAACCGGGCCGAAGGGGCTTTCGCCCCCGGGCCGCACAAAAACATGAGCCGGCCAAACTTCGGCCAAAAATATAGGCATTTTATGCCACTTTTTATCAAACCCCCATACTTAATTTCAAAATTTTGCGCCTGCGGCGGGCATTGTTCTTCTTTGACCGTTTTGGCCGAAAGCGGGCCAGCGGAAATATAGTTTACGGGCCGTAAAGAATTTTGGAAGACTTCTACCCTGATCCATTTGCTTACGCGCAAACCACCATTAAAATCATTTGCCTACGCGCATTCCACATTAAAATCATTTGCCTACGCGCATTCTACCATATATGGCATTTGCCTACGCGCACTGCACATTTAACCCCAATTAATTAATTATTGCACCTGGTCCGCCCCACCAAAAGAAAAAACAATGGCCTGCGAATCGCGTCGGTGTCAACAAGCGACAAGCAACAGACGATTAAACAATCCCATGCCAGCGCAGGGCAGCCGACCAAAGCCCATTTTAATTTGGCTTCCTAATTTACGACTGCCGCCATGTCCGACGATGATGGTGTCGCACACTACATGGATATCGACACGAGTCAGCGCCTCAGCGTCTCAGCGCCGTCTCAGCGTCTCAGTACGTGGGCTTTCAGCACCTCAAGGAGATTCGACGCAATTTGGACATGGTACGGGAAACGATTAACCGGTAATCAAACGACCGTACCTCAAACGAACAAGGTCTAGATATTAACCCGCGTGGACTGGATGTGTGATATCCACAAACAAACAACGTTTTCAGTTAAATAATGATTTCCCTCAAGATGGCAACAAAGAACAAGTTCTAAACTTTAATCCATTTCGTCCCGAAAACAGGATTTCCGGCCTATTTTTTTTGTTTTTTGCCTGATTTTCGAATTAAAAGCAATAATGTAACCACGGTATCGCTCATCCAAGGATAAGCCACACACACACACACACAACGGATCTGGGCACGTGTCCCGAAGTGCGTGCTGAATCCTTCGATCACGAATTTGGGTATATAGCGCAGCTGACATTCTATGGCTTCTCTGGTGCCGAAGTAATCGGTCGACTCAAGATAAGCACTTACATACTATGTATGTCTTAATGGTGTGTATTCTTTTACATTCGACAGTTTATCACAAACCAAAATGATCACATATATAATCATTTGATGGTATATAAGCTTGCTGATCGCCTTGTGCAGTTGCCGCCACGATCTCGCGGATGAATAAGTGGGCCCGCGATGACGCGGCTTTGATGGCCATTTCTAAGTATATCACTTTGAGAATATCACAGAATGCACCCGTCAGTCCCGAGGTTTCCATGGTGTATAGGGCTTCTTGCTCGAGTGTCACATTCAAAGAGTGATGCGGCGGTCAGTGCCGTGTGATATCAGCCCTAATCTCTATGCTCCGACTTTTCCGTACTATTCTGAGCTGGGAAAACGCGCACATCTAAATGCAGAGTAACGGCGGCACATTGACATTGGCACGTGCTTCCAGTGGCTAAAAGAATCCACTCGTCAAGGCGCTGACGTCCAGCATACCTGCGGAGTGATGGCCCGGTCATACCAGTGAAAACCAGCGGAAAGCATGCGCAGCTTGTAAATGCGATTGCGGGGATGTCTGCGAGTCTCACGAGTGCTGTAGCTTCATATCCCAAAGAAAGTGACTCGCTAGGCTGGGCTCAAACAAGAATTTTTGTAAACGCCCCTCCCACCAAGCCTTCAGCAGTTGATGCAACCAATCGCATCCCCGAGCATGGCTGCAGCCATCGGGCAGGGAACACACCTACGGCTGGGCCCTTCATCACACCAAGAGACCTCCCTGGTCAATCCGACTTCCCCACTTCATACAAGACTTCCCGTAATGTAGCTTTTGGACCATGTGGAGGTTCTTCACGATGGGGAAACTATCGAGAGTCGGGGTCTCTTCATGACTAACCGTATTCGCTTTACAGAATGTTCGCGGTCATTCTGATTTGGACTGTAGCTTTTTTTTGGGGGGGCTAACAAGGCCTGCAGAGGACGGCGCTAATACAACTCACAGGATCGCTCCAAAATCAATCGGTCGGCAAAGCCGGCTTGGATTGTCCTGGGGTCTCAAAATACATGGCACGCTTCCTCCATAAACAATGGTGCCCATCAGGCACGGTACAGATGGACGCCTGCATTCATGGCTGTGTTGTCTGCACACCGATGTTTGTCCTGTCATTCAGTTCGATGACACATCAATTCTTCTAGGCTTAGTGCCCTACGCGCAGCCTTCCGGGCTCTGCTCTGCGCGAGGGCGCAGAAGAGAGAGAGAGAGAGTGTGTGTGTTTGTGCTTATCCTTGCGACTCCTTTGGCACCCCGTAGCCACAGGAGACTGCACTATGTACCCACGCCGGGGATCAAAGCACACACTGTGGGACACAGAGAAAGAGAGAGAGAGAGTGTGTATGTGTGTGTGTATGTGTGTGTGTGTGTGCGGAGGGGTGAGGGGCCTCTTTAGCTGCCCGGGGCCTGGGATGTGGTTGTGGAGGGTGGGGGCTGGTCCATAAATAACTATTCCGGCAGACTTCCATGACTGATTATGTTTTCATATGCCATCCGGTAGCTACATGTTAGTGGCACATCATTGTCGCATCCAATGAGATCAAGTCCGTTCTTCTATAATTTTTTAATCTCTCAGGTCAGCACTTTTATAATTATCTGATCACTTCTGGTCTTTCATCCGATTCAGCATTTAACATCAGCTATGTATACGACTCCTGATCTGTCATTCCGATGACTGTCATACAGTTTCTTTGTCATATATTGTAGACTGATCATACTGCTGTCATACTGTCATACTATCATACCACGTCATACTATGTCCCCTAGTACAACTACAATTACCCAACCATACACAACCATCGTTTTCGCGCCATCACATATATATCTTCCACACATATATATAAAGAGGCATAAAAAACTTTATTGTAAGGTTCACATACATCCAGGATCACCTAAACCTTGACGAAACACGACACTTGTCCCGGCGCGACGGGGTCTTCGAGACGTGTTGAATGCGGCACGCGTGGTGTGATTAATATATGATATAAACGTGAAATATATCCTTACATCGAAGTGCGCACCGTGCAGAAACACCGCAATCGTCAGCCCGGCGCGTCGCACACTTTAGTATAGTATACATTGTAGCATTCACTCTGGCTTACCACCACACATTGTGCGATTTGTGCCAAGCAACAGAGGCATCCGATTGGTAAATCAGACCGTGATAATCACGACGCGTGTCCTGGCGCGACGCGGCATACAAGGCTACACACGAAGCGATTCAGAACGTGAAACACACATACTGTAAGTATGAGCGAAGGTCGCTGCCTACACAGATTATATCAGCATGCACCACGTAATTATCCGTACACGTGCAGTAATGTATGCTGCGTTACGAACACATGCATGTAGGCCAGCTGGCTCGATAACGCGTACCCTTTGAAAATAACGTCTCAAAGCCGAACTTGTGTGTGGTCAGGAACGGACCGTTCACTGCGCGTGCGTATATACTATACTTGCAATATTCCTGCAATATTCGCACTGACCACTTACAAACAAGTCTTGACTTTGTGCACGATAGGTGTATTGTATCCGTGTCGTCCTGAGCTGAGCTTTGGATGCAGCTGGCTCATTTACACACGAGGATTATACTGGGTTGCATGCATTGATGGAAGAATATTTAGTATAGTATGCATATAGATGCCGCACCGCGAGCTTGCATGGTTGCACCGCGACTACTTAGGCCATACAATAGGTCGTCAATGATATGCAATGCCGATCGATGCTACTATCAAATCCTGCGTAGAACTTTGGACTCTGCGTGTTCGATTATCAATGCACCATTACAAATTTACATGTTTGTACCCCATTGCCGTTCACCATCTCGGACATATAGACAATCCGATCTGGGTGCTACATTCGTTCTTTTAGCTAGAATCGTTTTCGAGCTGAAATACGGGGCGCCTCGAAAATCCAGCCAGTTCTGAAAACATATGTATTCCCGATATACGTCCGAGTGCGACTGTTATTTCGTCCGGAATGCTGCAATTGTACCACAATTATACGCACATTGCACTATTTGTTCCCGACGCGATCAAGCGCAAGTTCTACTTCAAACCATCATTTTCTGTGGGCGCGCGTTATCAAACCGACTGCGCCTACATGCATGTATCGATCGCATTCATATCACGGCATTTGTTATATGCGCGCGTGTACGAAACATTTCGTGATGCATGATACTATAATCTGAAGATGAAGTGGCCTTCGCTCATACCTATATGTGTTTCACACTGTCGATCCCTTCGTGTGTAGCCTTGTACTGCACGCCCCGTCGCGCCGCGGGACATGATGCGTCGTGATTACGCACGGTATAATATAATGATTGGATGCCCCTGTTGCTTGGTAAAAATCGCACAATGCGTGGCGGTAAGCCAGAGTTATTACAAATATATACATCTGACAGTAGTATGCCGATCGATTGCACAATCATCCCTGTATATATGTTGTGCATGTCGCGAGAGGCTCCCCCCGCCCCCCGGTATCAGCTCTCTATTTCTCCTCGGTAACTTTGCCAGCAGAGCATGCAATCTTGACCGCGCGAGCGATAGCTTCGTCGATTAGTTCGTTGGCGGATTTGCCAACCAGCAAGCGGTACGTTTTGCAGGTGACGTACTTCTCTCCTTCTACATCCTTGAGCCGTATGGAGTGCGAATGTAACGAAATAGGCGGGTTCACAGGTCCGTTACTCTGTTTCTCAGCCTCGATGACATCTACGTATGCCCATACCCAATTCGACCAACTCTTTTTTATCTTCCCGATCAGGACATCATGCGCGGATTTGTAATCTTGGAATGCGACGTGGAGCTTCCGTGCCCTCTCTGGGCCTCGTTCAGTCCAGGAAAGACTGTACTGTTTGGCAGCGCCATCATCAATCTGATGGCTGAGCTTTGCAAAGCACGTCTTGGCGGCACCATCAGACTCGGGGAAACTCCAGCGATGATACACCGATCGGAAACTTTCCGCAGAGAACGAAACCTACACTATCCAATGTGTCGACGATATGGGACACTCCAGCTTAGGCGTGCAAATGGTGTGCATTGTAGTATATGGAGCAGTATTCCTACGACGAACGGGTGAAAATCGGTAAAATCAATTATCAATATGAAGTGCAACTTGCGAGCGTTATGCAACCTTAATAAAGTCTGGGGAACGCTAAGGCCAATTTAGATACACAAAAAGTTCCGATTTCCTAAATCTCGAGATGTGGGCGATTTAATTAAGTATGCTCTTAAGTATGGTTAAGTATGGTTAAGTATGTGTGGCAATTGAGCGGCATCGGCGATAACTTTTCCATAACATTCGATCCTTAAAGTGCCCAGATCGCTTTGGGCAACCGACATTTATTACCAAATTTATTTCATTCTTCCGATGAGATACTTGAAGCATAATATGATAATATCTAATGTATTGGACTATGCGATGATTGGTCATAAAATTTCCACAGGCGGTAGTTGGGAACGGAGAGGGGGTACACAAGTCTCCCCATCCTATAAATAATATAGCACATTATATGAGGATTCCATATTTAAGACAATATGTTTTCAAACACGTCGTCCGATCAAACCGATTCGATCATATAACTACATTTTCGAGCGAACAGTTTTTATGCAACGGATATTTGACGAATGCCGCCACGTCACGATTCCCTCACACTTTCAGTCGCTGTCGAAATCGCGCCCGCGTCGTCGCAGCCCAGACTCGAGACAGATCTCAACAGATCTAGGTACCCACATCGTAATAAAATGGTAAATAATATTGCCCTAATTTTGGGGTATGTTATTTATTTATATTTTGAAGATGAAGCAATGACAGATTACTTGTCGACAGTGAATCAAAGATACTCACAACTGGGACTAAAATTTGCGAAAAATGTAATTTCCACATTCGATTATTTCACCATACTACTTAATATTTCTCTTTATTGCTGACTCATATCATGCAGATTTCATTAATTATACACTCGTCCCAGAAAAGGTTTTTAACAGTGAGTATACTTTTCGGATATACAGATTATACATTTTAACATCATTTGCCGACTCGCATCTACTACGACAAAAACTGATTTACTCACAGACCAAATTCTTTATATATCTTCGGAAATCGAAGAAATGCGGATCCACTGTACGTTGGGTTTCAGGTGTACGAAAACAAAATTAAAAAAATACGCACCGATGGTGCACAAAAGTACATGCATGTAGGTGACTATATTCTACATAATTATCGGACGTTGCGTTGTTTTGCATAATCAGCCGACGTGGCTGGCTATGCCTCCCGAATGACGATTATTCAAGAGTTTGACGATTTTTCAAGTCTACGGCTGTATGAAACGATTTTATCAAATCTACGGTGTATGCGGGTACCATATCAAATCTTTCGCGTCGCGACCGTGAAACCTTTTCCGCAAAATTCTAATTTAATTACTAGTGATGGCTGTATCAAAACACGCTCTACGACGCTTCATATGTGTGTGTGTGTGTGTATCTATATCGGATATTCCGATGTACATTCATGAACGTGTCCGTAGCGTAGAATCTGATCTTATCACACAGGTGTATAAATTGGTAATGCCAATTGTCAGCGAAGCATCCCATCTGAGGGATTTCTAATTATTGATTAAATTGTATCGAAGCACACGTAATCACTGCTATTCATATACCCCATTCGCACAAGCGCACGCTCACAACTCGCTTCCTGTATCGCAAATGCCACACTTGCATATCGTGATGCCATCTGCGCATTTGCTTGATTATCATGATTGACATTTTATACTCACATGGTAGTGCCAATGGCTGAATTTAAATGTGTATCGTCTCCATTCGCATGGCGTCTTGGCAGATATCCCGTTGGATGCATCCCAACCGACACGCAGGCTCGACAGTTGCGATACAAGGAAGCGTGTTGTGGGCAGATATATTTCATAATTGCACCATGCGTGTTTGACATGCAGACGATATAGAAGGGAGCCCGCTAGATCGCATCGCGACATGTGAGCACGCCGTCTGCAAATATAAATGTCTATTAAAAGGAAGCACGTTGTGCCACTTGCGTGTTTTATAATTGTAGCATGCATGCGCGTCCACACAATGCACATACTCAGAATAAATGTCTGCATGAATTGCCACTGCGTTTATGCATCATCGATCATCGCAAATATCAGCGCAACGACGCTTCAGGTGCAGGCGCATCCGCAGGCGCATCTGCAGGCGCAGGCGCATAATACCAGATAAATGTACGCGACTGCAGTGGCACTGTCATCGTTAGCGCCTGGCGATCGTGAGATCGGAAGTTCGTCCGTGTCGCCTGTTGGGATTCGCGCTTTGCTGCTGCTGCTGCTGCTGCTGCTGCTGCTGATTAAGTAAGTAAGTAAGTAAGTAAGTAAGGTAATTTGGTCCGGTTCCAAATCATAAGGAGCACAGAGGTTACGTTACACCGGGCGGATTACAATAACGCTACCAGTGCGCTATCACTGTAGGGCATGATATGCGCAAGCGATTTATAGATACCATAGCAGCTCCGATTAGCAGTGAACATTTGACACAGTTTATATATATGCACATCTGAATCGTCGCAACATTTGTCGTAACTTGGATAATAGATAACAACGACGCCACTGCTGGATTGCTTTGCAAATCGATAATGTGTTTATGGCAAATTATCACGTTGCCATCAGCTTGTCAAATACACATATCAATCGCTCGTGCAACTCGCGATTTCTGGTATAAACGATATAATAATACCAACAGCACGCGCATACCGATCGTTCATTAGTGCGAATATCAACTTCTGGTATAATGCCAAATCACCGCACACCGAAACGAAATTTTAGAGAGGAATATTTTACGATTATCCCTATGCTGCTCCGGTTGATTTTTGGAACCATCGTCGAAGATTGTGATGGCTCAAGGCGACATAGGGGCCTCCTGGGGACCCCATTTCCAATTTCCTTGCATGTACACATTGGGTTAGGAGTGATCTCGAAGAATTTGTGTTGGTGTTGCGAATTTAGGCTGCCAAGGTTTTAATTTAGGGACGATATTGCTAACAAGGGCGTGGGCTTCCCCAAGGGGAATAATCTTGCCCACCCCACGCTCCCACCCAACGCATGTGTCAACCTATTCAGGACCGAGTCAATGCATGGCAGGTACACACCACCGTACTACAACACGAGCCAAAATATACAAACACGTTGCACCATTTAAACCCACCGAATCTATATCGTGCGACTACGTTTAACGCGCGGGGCTCAACATTCTTTTTGGCCGCGCAGGGCTCAACACACTTCCAAGTCAATCTATTGACACCATATCCCCCACAAACTCGTGAGGCGTTGCAAGATGCCATTGCCCCTGCCCTACGAATACAAACTCAAACACATCCCCATGGATGTATATTACCACCCACGGCCCCATCCCGCCATTCCCGCTCATCCCTAACCCAACCGCCCCACGCCACCCTCCCACTCAGCGCTCAGCCTTAAATCCCACACCCCCTTGTGGGCAATAACCCCTCAGGCCACCCCACCTCCACAGCGGAAGTTCGATGCCAACCGACCCATGGCGTTAATACAAACTCAAACACACCCCCGTGGATGTATATTACCACCCATGACCCCATCCCGCCAATCCCGCTCATCCCTAACCCAACCGCCCCACGCCACCCTCCCACTCAGCGCTCAGCCTTAAATCCCACACCCCCCTGTGGCCAACCCCTCAGGCCACCCCACCTCCACAGCAGGAGTTCGATGTC